>PVYJ01004147.1:39310-74608 GCA_002995095.1 Rhizopogon sp. AM-2018a | reverse complement strand
TGATTCAATGACCTTTGCTCTTCCAAGCCCGATCAAAGATTCGGTTTTGGTGGATCCGCCGCCACTACAAATGCAACCCCAGCCGTCGGTGTTGCAATCATAGCGCTCGGTTTCTCCCCACACTGTTCCCCTGCCGGAAACGCCCTCATCACCTGCGTTCCCTCCTGCATCGTCCCCTCCACACACACGAGAGCGTGTGACCTCTCCAGCTCCCTTACCTTCACGCGTCTCTTTGCAGATATTACAGCGCCCTGGCTCGCCTCTTGCTCGGAACGGATCGAGAACCGGTTTCCCAACACTACGCACACCCTCCAGGACCGCTTCGCCCGCGCTGCATGATGCTCCGCCCGTCCCCAGGCGAGCTCCTGCACTTCCCACTGCCGCGCAAGCTGATGTAAAGGAACGAATTCCGATGCCTTCACCCGATATTAGCAGCAAAGAGGAGAACATGTCGAAAGCTGAAGCGACTGATTCTGCAAAAGAAGATAAAATGACGTCTTCTGCTCTTAAACAGAAAGGCGTGGCTAGCGAAGAGGGCGCTGTAGAGCTCTTCGAATCTTCCAAACCGTTTCCTGACACAGGCTTGAATAGAGATTTGAAGCGAGTGTCCATGGATGCTCCTACCCATGCGCCTACCGAGTCACAATCTACCACTGTCGACCCTAGTCACTCAATCCCTGAGGCGGGTCGTTCGTCCGAGGATTCTAGCACACACGAGAAATCCATCGATACGAGCAGTACGAAGCACTCGTCTACTACAGACGGACCGTACGTGGAAATAGATTGTGCATTTGAAGGAAGAGATGTTTTGGGCGCGTGTTGGGCGCGTGCGGTACGTCGTCGCTGCTTATCTATTTTGATTTTTTTTTCGATTTCTTATACCTGCACGCTACTTAGTGTGGATGGGACTTTTCTGTTGGATTAAGCGACATATGGCGAATCGCATACGCTACTACATATTGCGTATAACTCTTGAAGAGTCAAGAGAATTGATAATAAAGAAAAATCACTGGCGTAACAGCTAGGTAATCACACAGTTATTTGATATGTTGTTAGCCTTACAAAATCATGAAATATTTTCATACCAAAGGAACCTCAAATCCTATTCCCCCAGCGCCAGCACGGCCAGTTATTGGGAAATAGCTGTAACACATCACTGTAATGTTATGGACACGGCAAGCAAGAAGCAAGCTCACTTTTCCTCTTACGTGCAGCCTAAGGACGGGCTACAGCAGCCCGTGCAGTCGCAATTTTGAACGACCTCGACCGTGCCAACGTCTGATACCCATTCTACCGTACAGTGAAACAAAAATGAGTAACCGTTGTTATAACCTGCGAGCGTTCCGCACTCATAAGAATCTGCAACCAGCCAGCCGTCAGTCAGCACGCGGCCTAAGTTCCGCACATCCAAAAAATGCTAGGCTGAGGAAACTCACTTGGATGGGCGCAGGGTCCGCCGTTGGGGTTTGCCGCTGTAGCTATGCCCGCCAGTGCGACAGACATGATCATAGCAATGAGTGAGATGTACTTCATTGTTGCGATTCAGTTATTCTTTTATTATACTAACTTAGTTTATATACAGGCAGTACAGGCGGTGACGCGGCCCATTCTGCATGTGCGTCTGACTAAAGGTTACATCCTATGCATTGTGGTGATGCGACGATTCTTTTGACGTGGTTACGCCGAGCTTAGTATCCCCTAATAGAATGACGATAGTCGTTCCTTCTGTGTTAAACTTGAGATACGGTAACGACCGCGCCAATACATGTAGACTACGTCGAGCTCACAACGGAGTTTCTGTATTACAGACTCTGATGCTGACCAGCCTTTCCTAAGGAACAACCCCTGTTAGATAAGCCGTATGGTCTCTTAGCGGACGATCTAAAAATAATGTACTTTCATACCAATAGAACCTCAAACTCTATTCCCCCAGCGCCAGTACGACCAGTTATGGAAACAGCTGTAACATATCACTGTGATGTTATGAACACAGCAAGCAAGAAACAAGCTCGCTCTTTCCTCTTGTGCAGCCTAAGGACATGCTACAGCAGCCCGTACAGGCGCAATTTTGAACGACCTCGATCATGCCAGCCCCCGTTTCCGTGTCTACCGTACAGTGGAACAAAAATGAGTGACCGTCGTTAAAACCCGCGAGCGTTCCGCACTCATAAGAATCTGCAACCAGCTGTCAGTCAGTCCGCGGTCTAAGTTCCGCACATCTAAACATGCTAGGCTGAGGGTACTCACTGACGTGGGCGCAGGTCCGCCGTTGGGGTTTGCTGCTGTAGCTATGCCTGCCAGTGCGACAGACATCATAGCAGTGAGCGAGATGTAGTACTTCATTTTTGCGATTCAGTTGTTACTTCGCTTCTATTGTATACACAGGCAGTACAGGCGGTGACTGGGCCCATCCTGCATGTGCGTCCGACTAAAGGTTGCATCCTAATGCATTGTGGTGACGCGATATTCTTTTGACGTGACTACGTCGTGTTGAAAGTAAGTGTGAGAAATACGAGACGATGAGCAACGGAATAGATTCTTGTCGACAGTCGATACAAATTCCGTACACGGAGAAGACACACACTCATTATAGGTCAGCTAGTAGTTTCCCCTCAATTTTTCGACTCACGAGACTAAGTATTTACATACACTCATATTATAGACACTCGTTTGTGCCCTTTTCACTTCGTCTGCGGAATCCTCATTCACAACGTCGACTCGGAGCTCACAACGGAGTTTCTGTATTACGGAGATGACCTAACTTAGTAACAGGGTTGTTCCTTAGGAAAGGCTGGTAACCATGTCTCTTAGCGGACGATCTAAAAACAATGTCCCGGTGGAATGACATGTGGCTCTTTCTGGTGTTCAATATCAAAGTTCGTAAAAGTTTTACTGTGACCTCGACTTCGTTTTCCGACAAGCAGGAACACGAAAATGCATAGCCATTATTATAACCCGTGAGCCGTCCGCATTCAGGGTCATATTATCTTGCGGCCATAAACACGTGGTACGATTGCATGCAGGGTATGGATTTGGAGTCAACTGCCGTAGTTATGCATTCCTGCGACAGACATGATTATAATGGTGAGTGAGATGAACTCCATTGAGAGGACTTGATGCTATCGAGCTGAAGGGTAGTACTTCTGTGTTATACACAGGCAGTATGTGGAGCCAGCCCAAAGCGTAAATCTGCTTGTCGGCATTACATTCTGACGCTCCGTAGCGAAGCAACGGTATCTCTTGACCGTGCCACGCTCCACGAGAACTCACTGGAGTTGAGCACACAAAAGTTTATAGACATGGCTAGCCCTTCTCAGCGATCTCCTAATGAGCAACTTTTGTTGCAGCTCTCCAAGTTTAGTGCTGGTCATATTTCTGTTGACGCTACCAACATGCGCATTTATTCTTGAGGATATGTATTCTTTTGGATTTTTGACCGCCTTGACCTACGCAGCCTCACGCCTCTTTTGTGTGCCCGACCGTCACCTCCGCCAGGCTGGCGCTTCTCGCATGGTCTCCCGTTCTATGTAGTACTGCCTCCATGGCCACATGCGATCTCTCGCAGCGGGCTGCCCTTGCTCGACTACTAATTTTGTTGTGAATTAAGGCAAGGTTCGCGAACAGTAGAGATAGCACGCTAAATGACAATAGTGGAATGGTGGTATTTTAGTTTTTAACTGCTCCTTGAACTCCGACTTGACACGACGTAATCCCTTCTCATGATCAACATGGAGGATAACCATTACTCCTAGAGAGTTCCGCAGCTGCAGGGTCCAGGGAGCATTCCGCTTGAAAAGTAGAGGAAAAGAGATATGATCAAACTGGTCCTCATGGTGGTTGATAAGATAGGATGGTGAACTTTGTACAGTAGTCGGCAAGAGCGCAGTATCGCCATAGCAAATACCATAAGTAGTTGACAACGGAATTGGTTGTCTTGGTGCCAATCAAACAGTTTTGGGCTCCCTATTGTCTTTGAAGCTGAATTTGCTTCCATTGTTAGCAATCTTTACTAGGAACTTAGGACAAGGTCCTTCTATTACACTTTGTACCTTGCGCTTATAGTTCTCTTGTTTCCCCACCCGTGTCCACCTTTCCTCTTTACTCCCATCCTCTAGATGCCTCAAAACTCTCAGCAGGCTCCTACTGCCTCTACAAAGTCAAAACAAGGCCAGTCTGCTTCACAAGCACCACCCGCACCGAGGAAAGTTAGATTCAACGTCGGTATGTCCAGATCCTCATTCATTATCTGTTTGATTTCACAAGATCTGCAGGTACTCAGTACCAGGTTCTTGATGTCGTTGGAGAGGGCGCGTATGGTATTGTCTGTTCAGCAGTTCACCGGCCCAGTGGTCGCAAAGTCGCAATTAAGAAGATCGCACCCTTCGATCACTCCATGTTTTGCCTACGGACTCTCCGAGAACTCAAACTTCTAAAATTCCTCAGTGAAGCTGGTGTAAGCGAGAACGTGAGCACACACCAAATCTCGTTCTACATCTCTCCTCACTCAGGACGTTACTTGAAGATTATTTCAATTTTGGACATCATCAAGCCACCATCACTAGAAGCATTCAAGGAAGTGTATCGTGCGTATAAAACTTGTTATGCAAATCCTTCTACCATTCAATCTTTCACACAGTTATCCAGGAACTGATGGAAACAGACATGCATCGCGTCATTAGAACACAAGACCTCTCCGATGACCACGCTCAATATTTCATTTATCAAACCCTCCGCGCACTCAAAGCTTTGCACTCCGCGGATGTCATCCACCGTGACCTCAAACCCTCAAATCTCCTTCTTAATGCCAACTGTGATCTCAAGGTCTGCGACTTTGGGCTCGCAAGATCCGTAAAGACCGCCGAACCATCAGGCACGGAGACTGGTTTCATGACCGAATATGTTGCTACCCGGTGGTACCGAGCACCTGAGATCATGCTGACGTTCAAGCAGTATACCAAAGCTATCGATGTCTGGTCTGTGGGATGCATCTTGGCTGAGATGCTCTCCGGAAAGCCTCTGTTCCCCGGTAGGGATTACCACCACCAGCTTACCTTGATCTTGGATGTTCTCGGCACACCAACACTGGACGAGTTTTACGCCATTACTACCCGCAGATCGCGAGACTATATTCGAGCTCTTCCTTTCCGCAAACGCCGGCCGTTTGCCCAAATCTTTCCTAATGCCAATCCTTTGGCTGTAGACTTCCTGACGAAGACTCTCGTAAGCTGTCACCTTCTCATCTATACGAGAAACAGCTCACACCTTTCTTCTAGACTTTCGATCCCAAGAAACGGATAACAGTAGAAGAGGCTTTAGCCCATCCTTACCTTGAGGCATATGTATGTACATCTCCTATCTGGAGCGCATGAGCTTACTTGTGATTCAGCATGATCCTGATGACGAGCCAGTTGCGCCACCGCTCGACCCGGAGTTCTTCGAGTTTGATTGTGAGTACTCGTCCTTCAACAAGCGGGCATGTTTGTATATTCATCGCACTCGATAGTGCACAAGGACGACATCAGCCGTGAACAGCTCAAAGAGCTCCTGTACGAAGAGATCATGTCCTTCCGCCCCGCCCCAATCACGTAATCGACCCAACACTCGCTGCCGTTAGAATTTACCATTTGTGCTGGGTATCAATCGGATGAGGGGATAGAAAATTGTACGAATGTCCTTGGTTCTCTTGTAACTGCTAGCCATGTTTATACCTCTGCTGTGGGCATAATTCATTCGACTTCGGTGTATCTTTACAAAACACGGTTTTGCAGGCCAACACGGATCTTGTAATTAGTTCGTTTTCCACAATTAGTCGCGTCGCCAATGTTCAACTATTATGTTTTATTCTGCGAGTGTTGACAAGTATCCCGGAAGAAGGTTATGGAAAAAAGTCCTATCGCTTCGGCGACGGAGAATCTGCAATAACAACTCGATGGAAAAACATTACACCTCAAGCGGGGTCCGGGGATAACCTCGCCTTTGCACAAAGGCAAAAATGTTAAGGCGATACCAGGGCTCGAACCTGGGTTTCGGGAAGTCGTGAAAGGATCAGAATCCCGAGTGATAACCACTACACTATATCGCCCTTGGAAATGTGAAGGCGATACCAGGGCTCGAACCTGGGTTTCGGGAAAGTCATGAAGAATCAGAATCCCGAGTGATAACCACTACACTATATCGCCTTGGAAAAGTTTTCGACGAGGCTGCATATCACCATGCACGGCGCAGAGAAGTTATTACCCCTGTCTGTACCGAGCTACGGTGTGAACTGCAACCAACTGTAGCATACTAGAAGCCACACCACAAACCATCTGTAACGCTGATTGACTACCGCGTACCTGATAGCTGAAGGTACTATATATATACTAGTAGGTAGAGTGATAGCTCGTAGGTTCCTTAGATGTTCCGAGTTCTCGTCCTCCTTCAAGTTGATATGATAGACATTACACCATCATCAACTAATGTCGTCCCAAGAAGGATTAGGATGAAATACATAACTCAGCATCTCCCAACCGTGATCCACTTCAATCTTCTCACCGTTTTGCGCACCCGAAGGACGATGAATATCCTTTCGATTGACGTTCATAGGATAACGAGTCTCATCCGAGTCGATCCGACCAGCCCATTCAAAATCGAGTATCATCAAATCACTGGCACTCGTCCCGTCTTGTCCATCCGAGTCGCTATTTCGCGCGAACAAGTTGGCACCACGAAGGCCGCCATGAACGTAGCCGTGAGCATGCAACTCATGGATGAGATCAGTGATGGCCTTCTCCAGCAGCTGATGATCCTCAACGGCCATCTCACTGAACCCCCGATATGGCACTGTGGTGAGAGGCGAGAGGTGATTGTCACCATAATGTATATTAAGGATATCCATGACCACCATGCCCCAGCCGCCGGGTAAACACTCATAGGCTAAAAGCTCGGGAGCGTGTCCATGGCACGCACAGAATCGGTGCGCCTCCGGCGAGTACTTCCTGACGAACTTCATGCATATGTGCGCACCGTTCTCGGCCGTTCCAGAGAAAATAAGTTGGCGACTGAGATTCTGATCCTCATGATACGAGAATCCCTGACGAAGACCTGATGCATCTATATAGTGAGACGGATACGGACACTCCAGGGACGGGTGTTCTGGTGTGAGTGATGGAATGGGGATGGAGTACAGACCTTCGAGGCTCTTTGTGGTGATCTTGAGAGCTCCAAAAGTGCGAGCTGCCATCGCTTGCATAAGGAGGTCTGTAGGATTCCAAAACAGCGGAATGACAGAGACTAGCACGTCTGTTTGGGCTCTTGCAGTAAAAACAGAGCCACTGATACAGATGCAGGCGCCGCCTAGTGCTCTGGAAGCTGTGGCAATCATGATTATGTATTTTTCGCTGTGATAACAAATTGACTTGCCGAAGACGATGACATGGAACAAGGGAAGGACGGATCGTCGCTGCACACCGTTGTTCAAGGATCGAATAAACTTGAGATAATAGTAATTTGCTTCAGCCTGGAATGGAGAAAGACCTCCGTTTTCGAGCCCATTCCTTCCCTTCGCTAGTATTATCGCCATAAAATTTTCAGACAAGGGTTCGTCCATTGACGTCACACATTGTGCCGAAATATCATAGGAGTCGAGCACTTCCTTTAATGCATCCATTCCGGAGTACTCATCAGGATAGAAAAAGCTCATCTTTTCTGAAAGCTCTCGGACAAAGCGATTATCTTCGTCAGTCGGTCGATAATTTTGAAAATCATCCACGAACTGGGCAAATATAGGCTCGAGAAGGGTGAGTGGAACAAAATGCGAGGCTTTGTCAGGATGGTAAACATTCTGACCTTGCTTTGCAGCGAGTATGGATGAGTCGGTGCCATACCACGGAGGGTCTTCGACCCACTTGGAAAGGTACGCATATCTTTTATTGACGTAAGGATCTACTAAGGACGAGACTAAAATCAGGATGGAGGACGTGGTACTAATATGCATCGACCACTCACCGGGCGGTCGGATAATAAGATGCAGGTGCTCATAGTGAAGAAGGTTCAAGTTGGGGAACACTTCGAACATTCTAGCCGCAGGAGAGAGTGGTTCCCCAGTAAAAGAATTGCGACTGTTGAGATAATCTTCGAGCTTGTCGTCCACAGGGAGGGAAACGTTCCAGATAATCAAACTATCTGTAATTCGTAGGTGGCGGAATGAAAACTTATTCCTAGACCTGATCAAGTCTCCGTCCGTGAAATCTCGATCCGGAAAATACTCTTAGGGTCGTTGCCTGAGATCAAGCAGTTGAGGCCAATGTTAGAGAGAACAGCTGGGGAGCAATCAGTATGGTGGAAAGAGTAATAATACTGAAGCCCATTCACGGGGTGCCCGCTGGACAACGATATTCAGGTGTTTTGTTTCGGGGAGATCGAGGAACAATTTGGACAATCTAACCACAGAAAATAGCCGCTGCCGTGGGTCAAGTTTGAGACTGCCAAGATTGTGCTCGAGCGTATTCTCGACAGGCAGGTCAACCTTTCAAAATATCAGATGATTTTGTAGTGTGCTAGATTGTAGGCGTCACATCAAGTACTCACCTTCCAGATATCGACATAGTCGGTGTCAACGCCATCGAATTCAGGCTTCGTCTTTTCTTTTATAACTGTCTTTAAAGTATAGACTGTTTTAAAGCCTAGAATCTCGATAGATAGAAAAGATATGCTTTGGATCACTGCCGACGACAAAACAGTTAAGTTTGAATGTGTTGGACATGTTAACGGCCGATTGTAAAAGGGACGAGTCTCCCTTCTTATCATTGACAGGAGTATTGCATACATAGGGGTATGAGCATTGAAGTTTGGGGTTTGAATTGTAAAAACCAACATATCAAGCGCAAAGCGTTCTAACGACCCCTTTAACAGCTCTCTCTGATTTCTCTCGTCATTTTTCCAGGTGAGTCTTTAAGCTTTAAGATGTACCTGCCTTTCTTCATGATCTAATTAGCTTTCGCGGCAAATTCGGCAAAAGCCCCTCTCTGCCATGTCTAAACCAGATGAGAGTGTATCAATTACCACAGAGTCAGAGAACGAGCTTTCCATCTTCCGACGCATCGATAGGCATCTCGAAGCTCTGCCCTACACTGAAAAAGGGTACAAAGTGCACACTAACACCAGCCTCGCTAGAGCACTCGACGAGCTTGCCAGTAGTCCCTTCGTATCCATGATGCAAGTAGGCTCATGGCAAACTAACGAGCCGATACTTGTCAAAGGCGAGGAAGCAGGTACATGGCAGAACCCTGACGTCGCAGTATTCCAAAAACATGCAACTCCTTCTCCATTCGGCAGAGGTGAAGAGACAGTCACGGACCCATCTTACAGGCGTGGGACGGAGCTCAAGGCAGATGATATTAGCTTTCCAAGCTCGTATGAGATCACAGAGTACCTCGAAGAAGAGCTAGCACCTGCTATGTTTGTAGGGAAGAAGCTCAAAATTGAGTTATACAAACTCGCTATATATGAAGAAGGAGGGCACTTTGATTGGCATCGCGATTCTACGCATAGCGATGCGCACCATGGAACGGTGCTCTTTGCGCTTAATACGGAGTGGGAGGGGGGAGAGCTTATGTTGAGGCATGGAGGTAAGGAAGCGAGCATTGATTTGCATCCTGTCCCTCTCCGTGGGCAGGAGCTCGAGCTCGGACCAGTCGTTGTCGCGTTTTACACGGATACGGAGCATAAAGTCATGCCTGTGACAAAGGGCGTACGAGTCGTGCTCCAGTACGATATCGAAGTCGTCGGGGAAGAGCCTCCGGCTGGAGAAGATGACAAGGAGACAATCCTAGAGGAGGCTGCCAGCCGCCGCAAGCACCTTGCATCTCACTTTACCACCTACCCTAACTTGGATAAGACACTGATTCAAGGAGTCATTGATGAAATCAGGAAGTTGCACGAACAAGGGACAAGCATCGTTGCTTTCCCGCTCACCCACCTCTACCGCCTTGCGAGCATTAAAAAGGAATATCTCAAAGGAACTGATTCTGCGCTCTTCGATGCTCTCAGCAACCACTTTGACGTCTCTATGAATCCTGTTGTTATCAACTTCACTGATGCGGGCGAGGCTCTCGGTGGACAGGATTGTGTCGCATACATCTACAAGGCTACATTGAAGGAAGACGACTCGGACTCAGACTCTCCTTCATACTATGGATGGAGAGTGCCGAATGCTATCGAGGGGGCTTCGTTTCATCTTCCAGGGGCATCCGCGATTCAACAAATTTCAAGGAAACCGTTTCTGGAGTATATTGGGAACGAGTCCCAAATGGGCGAGGCGAAGTATTATGGTGGAGGGATGTTCGTCAAACCAAAGAATAAAAAGTCACTCCAAACCAAAGAACAAAAGGAGTCGCTCCGTGCTTGAGGGCGAGATGTCTGATCAAGGAAAGGAGGTGGAGAAGAGGCGAGCGGATTGATCTCGGTAATGACAACTTGGGTATACATAGTTGCTATGTCAGGTGATTGTTCATGTGACTCTCACACTCCGACTTCGGGAAACATTTTGATCGTCCATAGAAGTCCACCTGATCAGCACTGATTCCAATATTATATAGCGTTCGGCTTGGTGTGACTTTCTGCCTCTTTGAACTGCCGGTCTCGTTCATTTCTCGTATTCATTCTCCTTCCCAGCCAACCGCACTTGTACCTTTGCAACACTTTCGAGCGCCCGTGGAGCATTTTTGCGCGCTAAGCTTATAAAGATTGAAGCAGCTCATTCTTCGTCAGGGTTCCTTGTGTCCAGGTCTACCATGTCTGACGAAGAAAAGCGCGCATCTTTCGACGAAAAACAAGCCCAGTTCACTAACGATGCGCACGTTAGCAAACTTACTGCTACGCCTGAGGAAGAGAAGAGGCTTGTGCGCAAGCTTGATCGCAGGATATTGCCCATAACGTGCTTGCTTTACCTCTTGGCGTGTGGGTCTTTTTTCCTCCCCGGCGGCTATTAATACCAAATGTCATACTCATTGTGAACCAGATCTTGATCGCACAAATCTTGGAAATGCGCGCCTTCAGGGACTCGTGCAGGAGAACCTTCATGGCGATCCTACAGGTAAACTGTTCGATTGGGTCAACTCGGCATTCTTCTTTTCGTATGTGAGTAACGCAGTCCCAGTTCCTTGTTTTAGTTTTGATTTGTTGCCTCCTAGATTATCTGCCAAGTGCCTGCAACGGTAGTCTCAAAGTTGTTTCCACCATCCTATTGGGTGGCTAGCGCAGCTATTGGGTGGGGTATTTGTTCTACATTGATGGTGAGTCATACTGTCATACCTCTGCGTGCACTTCTTTTTCGATTGGAGTTACTCCTTGGATATTTATTGTTCGTAAAGGATTCCTCACCTACCCGACCACCATCTGCTCTGGAATGTTGACCTGTCTACCCCACGAGCAGCTCATGATAACGTATGGAACTCATATTTGTTCTGTCTTATCCTCAGATCAATAAGACTTCGCAGGCTACTCGACCTTTTCGCAGCCTTTTTCTCCTTTTCCATTTACCTTTTTTCATTGGTACCCAACGAACCATGGTTACTTATCATGCATGTTACTCCTCCAGGCGACGACATTCAACTTCGGAAGTCTCATCGCAGCCCGCGTCGGGCTCGGAGTCTTCGAAGCCGGTTTTGGCCCTGCGATCCCACTTTACTTCTGTAAGTCGAATATACCTATATAAAAAGATCACTCTTAACATAAGAACCACAAGCCTTTTTCTACACTCGCGATGAAATGGGCTTGCGCATGGCATACTGGTTTGGCTTTGCGGCAGTTGCGGGTGCCTTTGGTGGCCTCATCGCATTCGGCGTGCAACATGTTGGGTATGGACCGTACCTCACGGGCATCGGCGGAGGGTGGGACTGGAAAGTGCTGTTCCTTATTGAGGTTAGTACCAGTCTGACCAATCTGGAAATGGCGACGTGGAGATACAAATGTGTGCGCTGGCATTTACCTGGCCAAGCGCTGCGGTGTCTCATTCGGTCGACGTTGACCCGACCGAAGCTCTGCTAATGCGGATTCTGGGGAGATGATGTTACAAAAGTGCCGTTTGAGGGTACCCTGCAACACCCTCATCTCAGGAGTATTCGTATCCTCATGCACGTGCTCTTATACATTGTAGACAAGCTGAGGTTACTATTCGCTAACACTGCATTTATTCTCAGGGTATCCCAGCTATTCTTCTCGGCGTTCTGACTTGCTTCGTGCTCCCCAACCGACCGGAGAGTACAAGATACCTAAATGCGAGAGAAAAAGAGATTGCACTGGAGCGCATGAACAGGGGCACGAGCTCGGATGTCGGCGCTGTAATCAATAAAGGCGAGTTACCGCCACTATCCTCGTAGTGCGTAACGAGAGATTAACACCTGTTGCTACTCCAGACCACATCATCAGAGCTCTCCGCGATTGGCGTATATACACCGGCGGAATGATCTATTTTGGGGTGAACTGCGCTTTGGCTAGCATTTCCGCATTTTTGCCTACGATCATTCAGACTTTTGGGTACAGTGCGTACATATCATTGCGGTCTGACGAATATTTCATCCTTACTGATACCTCTTTTTTTCCAGCCAACGCTCTCGCGCAGCTACTCACGGTCCCGCCATATGCAGTGGCTGCTATTGTCCTCTGTATGACGTCCTACACATCCGACCGCATGCAGAACCGCGGCTTGGCAGTTGCGGGCGCCTGCACTGTCGGTACTATTGGTCAGGAGCTTCGTCTTGTGATATTCAACGTAGCCACTCATTTGACATTTGATATTTCAGGTTATCTCCTTTTGCTCACAGTCCCTTACAACGTGCATGTGCGATACTTGGCCGTTTTCTGCATCACGAGCGGAACATACACTGCCATTGGTGTAATTATCGCATGGTGTACGCTCTCCGCGCGATAAATGCCCAACAAAACTCACACTTCTACAGACGCCCACAATCTCGGCTCTGAGACTAAGAAGGCGACGGGCATCCCGATGTTCATGGCGATCGGCCAATGTGGGAGTATTCTTGGCTCGCACATATACCCTTCGACGGACGGCCCGAGGTATATGTACGTCCTATCGCGCCCCTGCTCTTTGTCCGAGCGTGTTGACTTACTACGTTTTTCACAGCCGTGGCTTCGCCATATCATGCGGTCTCGAGGCGTTTGCCACGATCTGCGCAGTGGTATTGTGGGCGTCGTACAAGTACGAGAACGCAAGACGCGATGGCGAGTATGGATTACCGGACCCAGATGCGACGGTGGATACGAGCGAATTGGCTGATAAGGTGAATGTCGTCTGCACTTCAACTGAAAGTTACTGACGTGTTCCGCAGGCTCCTATGTTCAGGTATATACCTTAGTGAGGAGGTAATGAAATCTAGTATACGAAGTTGTATGGCAGCTTAAGACGGCTTGTTTCTCCTAAGTGTTAATCAATCTGTGTGTTTCCCCTGTAATTGTTGCACATGGCTGCGAGTTGAGCTCCCGGAAAACAATTGTAGTGAAGCGGGTTCCTGCGTCAGAGTCGGCCACGACCTCAGCGTAATAAGGATGAGGCGTGTAAATCTGAGCACAACAGTCCTAGAAGACGATTCGGATGTCCGAAGTCAGCGTACCGATATCACCGAATAGAGCAAGCTGAGAGTCAAATAAGCATCATCACTTATCTATATAGTTCAGTAAAAGCAAGACATCATACATGACTGGTGATGCAGAGCGAGTCCTTTGATGTGCCGGAAAGTTTTAAATCTGGAGACTAATGCCGAGTCCTCATCATATACTACTAACTTAATGACTAGAATGAAACATGAGCATGATTCACTGTGTCTCCTGGGAGTGAGTAACCAACTTCGTTCCAGACACTTGCCCTATTTGATCGGCTACACAGGCGCATTGGTAAGAATGATTCAAAACATTAATACTAATAGTAGAGCAGACCTGAATAGCACCCTCTGAGAGCCACTTCTCGACCATAGCCCAAGAGTTGCAGCCCAGGGGTTACACTGGCTCCGAAATCTTCTCCGTACATCCCCGTCACCGCAGTATCCAACCCCAGATGCGAGCTGAGCGCCCCTGAGAATTGACAAACACATTGTTCGTGGAATGAACATTTTCCCTCAGATCGTCGGGCCCTGTGATCGCAGGACAATAGTAAGTTTACTGCAAGCTTCGCGTCCATGTATTGTGCCTAAATCTGAGGCGTTTTGCGACCCCGATGTTGAACATTTATTCAAGGAATGGTTGCCAGAGAGAAAGAATGGTCGTGATGTTGCGGAGGTCTCAGGTGGAAGATTCAGTCGGGGCGATATCCCCTCCTGGACGTATGATTCCAAATAGTCCTTGTTATGCGCGCTCGAACCGACTTTGCCTAGAGGGAAGAATTTGAGATTACTGGGCCACATATCTGTCAAACTTTGAAACAGTACATATGCAATGTGCATATTGCATCTCCCCGGATAATTGTCTTTCTATGCATCGGCCCGGACCGGCGGGACGAGTATTGCCACAGTCTCAGCCTTGCCAACCGTGGGAGAGCCTTCCCAATTTTGGAAATACGGTTAAGAAAGTCTGCCCACACTGGCACTCGTCCAAAGCTCCCAACGTTGATCCAAGCGCTGTTGAAAGTCATGGCTGACGCAGGCATGTCCTTTTACACCGAGCTAGCCGGGTCGTGCTCACAATTTCTCATTTTAGGCTTCTTCAAAGGCACTTCTGCCGACCAGGATCGTCGTTTTTCTGACAAAGAGTTGAAACTGTTAAAGTCCATGAAATTTCCACCCGAGTTCGACAAAAAGGTGCGTCACTCAAGTGTCTGACACTATGAATGTAGTTTTTTTTAAATCCCCATCTTTAGGTGGACCTTAAAAAAGTAAATCTCAACGTCATACGCCCATGGATCGCCAAAAAAGTCACAGAGCTCGTCGGCATTGAAGATGAAGTAGTCGTCGAGTATGCCATGGGTCTCCTCGAGGACCCGAATCATACTGTAGGTACTTTTATTTGTCTGAGACTTTTTAGTGCTTATTTATATTATCTCCTCAGACTCCAGACCCGAAGAAAATGCAAATCAACCTCACAGGTTTCCTCACGTCGTCGACGCCCTCGTTCATGACTTCTCTCTGGTCTTTGCTACTGGAGGCTCAGGAATCCCTAGCAGGCGTACCACAAACGTTTGTGGAGGAGAAGAAAGATGAAATGCGCAAGGCCCGCGAGGGTGACGCGCGTGCTATAGGTGAGAGAGACAGAAGGTCCCGTCTTGACGAGATAAGAGAGCAAGAGAGAGGTGACCGTGGTGACCGTGGTGGACGCGGACGCGGAAGGGGAAGGGGGAGAGGGAGAGGTGGATATGAAGGTGGTGGCCGAGGCAGAGATAACGGCTGGGGAGGGCGGGGTGGCGGGGTGAGTCCATTCACTACTAATCTGCAGTCCTCTCTCATAGGCCATACCGACAGCGTCCTGGCCGCAGAACCTCTCGCAGCCCACCTCCCCATCGGAGGCGCTCTCCGTCCCCAAGCTCTCCATTTGACGCAAGGAGTTCACGGTCTCCGCCTCCTTCCCTCAGACGTTCGCGATCTCCTAGGCGTTCTAGATCACGCACCCCGACCTACCGTCGGAGCTCGCCTCCGCCACGTCGATCTCGGACGCGTTCACCTCCACCTCGTCGTCGTCGCTCCTTGACTCCTTCTCCACGCCGCCGCAGACGTTCGCCGTCAGCCGACTCCCACTCTCGATCCCCACCGCCAGCAAGGAGACGCAGACGCTCTCCCAGCTACTCGCGCTCACCGCCACGGAGATATGGACGAGAGAGAAATAGTAGAAGTCCACCGCCTCAACGTCGCAAGCTGTCACGTTCACCCTCTGTCGCCTCGAGCCGGTCGCGATCCCCACCGAGGTATTCTCGCCGCAGGAGTCCTATCCCTCGTAGGCGCGGTAGTGTCTCTTCCCCCTCATCTGTGAGACGACGCAATAATCGCGATGATGCCGGTGATGGAGGAAAGGGAAAGCGTCCAGTGAAGCGTAGCCCTTCTCCCTCTCGTATGGATGTTGATATGCCGAGAATCACCGACGAGCCCCTTCCGCAAAATTCTAAAGGTGAGCTGAAAATTAAGGGTCAGGCGAAGCGAAGTAAGTGGGATGTTTCGGAGAATGACGGCGTATGTTGTGCCTTATTGATTGATTGTGCTCAGGCGAAGCTGACCATGGCCTTTAGGAAGGAGGGGGTGCTGATCTAGAAAAGCGAGAGAAGGAGCTGAAGGAACGAGCGTTGAGAAATAAGGTGGTGAGGACCCGTAAAGGGAGCAGCGGCGCAGGTGGTTCAGGTTGAAAGACCTCAGCCTACGTCTACTCTCGCCACCCAGTGCGGAAAGCAGCCCATCCTCTTACGGGCAAGTACTGTCTCGTATCATTTTATTTTTGCTGTATTAAATTTTCATTGTACTCAACTCCTTATGCATCTAGTGTTTCATGGTTCGTTTTGCGCCCACCCTTTTTTCGTTTTTCAATATATTCTGCTATCATTGGCATCGACGTCAAGTCCGCTCTGTTTCTCTAAGCTTCATTGTGAATCCCTTCTAACTTTTTGTTCTTTGGAGCACAGTGCTCTATATTTGGATCCCTCAAGCCTCTTTTGAGTTGCACTGCGTATCATCAATGGCTAACTTCCGTTCTTCTGGGCATAGTTGTTTCCAATCCCGAGCGCCATCGCAAAGGCAACGCTTTGCAGGGCATCAGATACTTAATCAACTTCCAGTAGCCAAGCTTCTATTTTACTGACCAGCATATTAGACGATGCGTTGATATTCTAGCCAATTTATCCAAGTTGTTGTCAGCGTTAAGTCTTTCTAAAAATCGTGTGTGTGGATGGATGGATGGATTCTGATGAGGTATTGTAGGTATTTTCTTTTTCCTCGCTGAATTGTATGACGTATGAAATGACAGGGGTTGTTTGATCAAGTTGTATCAATTTCCTTTTTTGTGACAATTGCATCACTGGTGTCAGCCTGGCTGACACCAGTGATGCAATTAGCCAAGTGCGGGACTCCTAGTCAACCTACGGTTTTCAGAATCATCGCGTCGGTGTCGAATTACTGGGCTTGATTTACTCCCGAGGACCCTACCTCAATGTCGTCCTCCACTTCTACCTCTCCGATACCCGCAGGCACCCCCTCCGACTCGAGCTCATCTTCCACGAGTGCAAACCCATTCCATGACTTGGTCACATACTTCGCCTTTGCATTTTTCCTTGCCGCGTTTGGCCTTTGTGTCGTGCGGTTTACTGTGATTTGCAGAGCTCATCGTATGAGAGAGGCACGGTTGGAACCTTGGTCCCAAAGAGACAGGGGAAGAAGGTCATTGGTCCCTCCAGTGCTTTGGGAAATTTGGCCGAGCCCTCTCACATCGACCCAGAAAGCCGCAGGCGCAAGTCCGTTCGAATGGCAAAGCATTCAAGTACGTATCGATCCAAGTCTTGGTCGTTCTCGTTACTCGTCGCATTCGGTAATAGCTTTTTTTTAACAGCCTGTGTCTGCATCTTTGATCCGCACGCACTCCTCCAAAGCCGCACATGCACCTGCCCCTGCATTTGGCTTGTCTGATTCTGCTATACCTGCGAACCCCTCTACACGTTCACTTCCTGATAACTCCCAGTCCTCTTCAAGCGAGTCGCCTGTTCAACCTATATCGCGCTCACGGTTTACCTCACATTTCGCCCACCCTTTCAACGTCCCCATATGGCCATGGCGCCGCTCACGCCCTCGTCATGATTCAGCGGCACCCGATATGTCCAAAGGAAAAGAAGTTGAGATTGACAATCCCCCAGAAGCTGTGAACATCGCCGTGATGGTCTGCATGCCGTATCCTACCCACCCATGTCGGATTGACGGAGAGAACTCCTCCAGTCGCCCTGGTAGACGAAACGACGCGCTGGGGGAGTACCAGATAGGCGTAGCGCAAGTCCCGTGGACATCATCAGCCTGAGCGCGCGTTTTAGGCACTCAAGCCTTCTAAATCCCTAGTCTCCCCCGGGCAGACCTTGAGTGACGAAGAAAGACAGTCGTTCCTAAATCCCCACTTAGGCAGTCGTCTGATATAACCCTACAGATCTGTAGCATGAACGTTCTCGTCTGGCTGGAACGATAGGGGTTGTCATACGGTACAGTGATCTCTCATGAAACGGCCTGAAACACTTCTCTACGTCTTTCGCATTGGGGACGGTGTGCTTACACGTCACGACGATCTATCCAAATCATCTCTGGGACTGTATTGGACACAAAAGATGCAATTGACGTAAAGGAAATAGCTAGGCCTGAGCAGGACAGTGATACGGCGGTGTTCAGTTATGAAAGCGGAGGAACTATAGCGTGGCACGATGTTGTATCTTGTTTCGATTGTGCTGTAACCTGTTGAAGGCCTTCGAAATATATGCTCCACGGACACTGTCTCAGCTTCAGCTCAGTGATATCACAACGAAAGGCAGAACGCACGTCGTAGTATCATCAAAGTCAATAAGTGAGCCAAGCCTCCGCTGCCTTCAAAGCCGAGTCCCATGATCCATCAGGCCCCTTTTCCAAAGTCTGCACGCTCTCCACCTCGTCCTTTCCCAGCTTATACTCATTGTAGAGATGCGGAAACATGCCCTCCCCTCCGCGCGGACCGCACGCCTCCGCTTTTGGGTCTTCCCACTTTATGCTCTTCTCGATAGGGTCGTATGGAATACGGAGGATGTAGGCTCTGGGGTCGTCTTTGAAGAAGAATTTGAGCGTGTTGGGGACTTGGAGCGAGGTAGATAGGTGAATGAACCCGGATGTCTGGTCGAGGTCGCTCACGGGGAGCCGATCGGGGAGGGGGTCGGGTGGGGGTGCTGATGAAGGAATGAGCTTGTAAATGTAGGTTGGTTTGGAGTCTGAAGGAGTAGCCATGCTTTGGGAAGACGGAAGGCTTAGGTTGAGGGCGGAGTTGGGTCTTGCAGCTTATCATAGATTATATTGATATCAGAGCACATGATCACGCGACAGTGAGACATGTATGCTTAGTACCCACTTAGTACAACAATCGGATTGCCTTCGGACAGGAACAGCACAGAAGTGAGCGATCCATATGAACCCGTGATACCAATGATAACGTGAAGCATATTGAAAAGAAGGATAGGGGGGTTCAGCACAATAATAGCAACCATGTTGCGCCCGGCAAGGGCGATCTTACGGTGATCAGTGCATTGTATGCAGGGCTGGAGCGAACACATGGTGCGGATGTAAAGTAATCCAGTGCATAAGTATCTGAGACGATGCGAATAACTATAAACTTGAAGAAACGCGCATTTCATCTTATACTAGATGCCAAAATTGAGTATCCGACAAAAATAACTTTTAACTGTCCAGGACGCTTCCGACTTCCCAGGTTGTGAGCTCAGCCACGATGTGAAACTTTCGATTTCTTAGGACCTAGTCCTAGGAAGGAGATGAAGCGCTCGAAAAAGGAAGGTCTGCGCGAAATTGATCCTTGTATTTGGGTGACGGAATCAGCTGCGTAGATGCAGATGGGCTCGGACGTGGGGCCAACTTCAGCCTCATCAGGCAGCCCCGGTACATGTGGTACCCAGTCGTCAATGTGGGACTTAGAGTAAGACGACTCTGGGGGTTGGGGGGGAATACCAAATGCCTGTTCAGAGACGTATGGCTGCTGAGAGGTGTATAGGCCCTCGGGGGTGTATGGAGGCTCGGGGGTGTATGGGCGTTCAGAGGAGAATGTACTATGCTCAGAGGTATATTCGGAGGCGCATGGCTGCTGAAAGGTGTGTGGGTGCTCGGGGGTATATGGGCGCTCAGAGGAGAATGTATGCTTAGAGGCATTCCGCTGGCCATAGGCATATGGCATCTCAGGAATGTTAGGGGTAGGCATCTGCATACCAATTGCAGGCATGGGCATAGCAAACGGTGCAGATCTTGAAGCGTCGGGACTGGGTGGAAACGAGTCGGCTATAGCAAAAGGCGCGCTCAGTTCAACATCAGTGGAGAAGAGTAAGGAACAGGTTCTACGCACAATGACGATGGTCCATGATAGGGATGTATCACAGTTTTCAAGTGAACGCTAACTCGGAAATGTGGACCGCAAGGTAGATGAAAAGAAGTTTGCGAAGATGAGATGGTGTTGGTTTCATCCAGACAAAATATTCTGCTATAAATGCTATTGTCCATGAGGGAAACACGCTCGTCAAGGGTCCTTTCGAATCGAAGTTCTGTACCATGGGGGCTGCGTTCGACTCGCGGCCTGCCTTGGCAGGCAGTTCCCATCCGAACGCATCGTTCGCCGTCATATCTGAGCGCCAGTGAATCACCGTACACGAGTGTGACAAGAATATTCCATCGAGGAAAGATCCTGAACGAAATGTACAGCCTGTCTGCAGAATACTAGTAGTTCCACGGAGACACCCGTTTTCTTGATGAACACAGCTCATCAAGCTGACCCTACCTGATCCGATACAATGAGCGTTTAAACCTGTCAAACTTTGTTACCCCGTGTCTGAATGAATAACTCGTGCACGGGCGCTTTATTCTTATTCTTATTGAATGACACCTGTGGGCTAGATAAGTGATGACAATCGTCTTGACGTAAAGCCATACAGGATTGATCCAAAGGGCAATGCAAGGAAGCAGAAAAAACCCTACGCCCAACTCCTACCCGCGCGCCTCCCAGCTTCTACACAATCACCAACACTGACACCTCCCACGCCAGCGCCAATCACCTCCAGCCTACCTCCCCATGGCTCTCCACGAAGTACGCAATTAAGATCGCGTATCCGCTGGAGGTGGCCTACCCGCAGGAGAGGGATGCAATGTACGTTATCTTGCACCTTCACCAGGAGTGGGTCAGGCAACCGTATGCCCAACTGCTGAGAGAGCGTCTCTATAAGACGAGGAACCGAGACCACAGGCTCGCGTAACATTGCAGTCATCTTCACGATCTCCGCGCTCCATGGCGCTTCTTGTGCCGACATGGACGAGGAGTCGAATACACACCCCAATATCGTGTTCCCCGCATGTCCAGATACAGCTCGGGGTACGAGATACCCGAACCCTTCGGGGTGGAGTGCATGTCCTGGCGACACCACGAACACGAGGTTCACGACTGTCACCGACGAATAGGGGTTAGCCGTCAAATGCGGCAATGGCGTATTAGGCGTGAGGAGCGCATTCAAGCTCGGGAGAGGCACAGCTGAGACAGCATGCGTTGCTCGTAGGGTCTCGCGAGACGAAGTTGTTATCTGCGCACAGGTATTGCCTTCCTTAACACATGTCTATTTCTTTGAGGTGGTAACGTACTTCGAACTGAGTAGTTCTCCTGTTGATCCGTAGTCCATTTGCGGACACCCCGCCAAGTAGGCGCACGTTCTTGTGTGTCCTCAGCTCTCGTATGAGTGCATTCACCAACGCACCAATCCCCTGCGAGAACGAATACACCGACACCCCGCGCATCTGCTCTTCCACGTCACCCAACAGATACGGGGCGTCATCAGCTTCCGCTGTTGCGGAAGCTCTGGACGAACGGAGAAAACCAGTCATCACAGAGCCACGACCGCGTTCCTCGGCGTCCCAGAGAGATGGGAACGCCGCGCGGACACTCAATTCTCGAGAGTCTGCTGCATATATACCGTGCACAAGTGCACTGCCGAAAATCCTTGCAAATTCACTGCCGAAACGCCTAGTCAAAAAATCATCCACCGACTCGTCCTCGAGCCAAGACAGCCTGTTCCATTTGCGAAATGGCTCCCTTGCGACTGCTGAAAGAAGGATATGGCCAAGAGGGGAGTGTAAAGAAGAGGATTTGGGAGAGAGCACAGAAGTAAGAAGGCTGAGCGGAGATGATGGTATGCGGAGGAGACCTTGTGTCCCGGGGAGACACAAGAAGCGATTTCGAGCCGCCGGCGATGACTTTGGAACAGTCAGTAGTGACGAGGATAGGTCCAGCAGGTTAATCTAGTCTGGGACTTGCCCAATGAGAAGCTCCTCACGATAGTTGCATTAGACCAGCTAATCACCCACCAATTCAAGAACACTCTTTGAATTAGGTTTCAGAGTGCGCGGGCCAGCTTCCAAAAGCACGCTGGTCTCGCGACCGTCTTCAAGGGTGATCTTAGCACGGCTAGAATGTACCCATCCGCCAAAGCGGATGTCCTTGTTCAGCAGGGTAATCTGAGCTGCCGGGAACCGACGTGAAAGGTGGAAAGCGGCAGACAGGCCGGTTAGTCCACCACCAAGGATAGCTATTGAAGAAGGCGCCATAATCGTTGTATCTCAAGCACGATACGAAGAAGGACTCATCACCTGCGCCGGCTGCACATCTTCTCAAGGGACTTCTTAAGGCTCTCTCAGGCTGTTTGACCCGTCACCAAGCTCATTACTGTTTAAAGAAATATTTTCCCACATTTACTGGATGACACGTCTCGCAAGCAACATGATCTTCCAATTGAGTCCTGCTCACAGACAAGCCACCTCCCTCTCCGCCGAAACCGCCATGCAACACAGAAAGAATGTCAAGGAACTTTCACCACCTTCAACGCCAGCGCGACGTCCAAGCTCAGCCGCTTCGTCTCCAGAGAAACCACCTGGTCCATTGAGCATAACTATCTCTCCAGAGGAGCGTGATGTTGTCAAGGTCAACAACTACAGCGCGTCTGAGCTCAAGAATGCATGCGATGATGCCCTCAAGCGGGTACGTGACGGCTTCTAGTGGTTCACAACGAATGCTCACATCGCGCACAATTATAGTATTTATCCAGGCCAGATTTATTCAAACAAATCCACCTACACACCGATGTACGACTGGTTCTGGGTTGGGCAGGCGTAATCACGGCAGCAGCGACAGGGCTTTATGGGTGGAACACTGACTTCGAAAAGTCGAAGCCAGGAGTGTGGGCTGGATTCATACTGTAAGCCCACTTAAACATCACGATCTTTTCCGTGAATTGAAGTAAAACCTTCCGCACCATAGCTACCTCATACTCACCACCCTCCAGACATTATATTCTTACTTCGTAGAGGGCGACACTATCTTCGTCGGCCGACGCAAAACCTTTTCGAAAAGAGTTAGTTGGATATTTCCCGTAAATTTATTTCGTCATGTCTTATAGGATCCTTCTCTTCAGATAATGACGGAGCGGGTAACGATTTCCTCGCGCACGCTTCCAGTGTCATCCTCCAAAACATCGCTCAAACCAAGCTCCACAAATTCACCATCATACTCACTTTCCATTAATTACGTCCAGTCCACGTCGGGGGGAAAGTCATTACTAGCAAAAGGCCGAACAAGCGAAGCCAAAGAGTACTCAGCCTTCTTTGATGAGAAGGGAGTGATGGCACAAGAAGTGTTCGAGCGATGGGTTGGGGAGCTAGTGGAGGTGGTAATGGAGGGCAAGGGAGCATGATGTTTCTGCCTATGCCGATTTTTTTTTAATTGCGTGGGTTGTTACGCTAGAGGAGCGATTCTTGTGTTCACCCGAACTCATCACCCTTGATGAACGATGGCTGGAGTTATATCATATATTCATTGTTGATGGTGATATATCTGGACGCCTGCATAATTGTTACAAGGAATAGCAATTGTCCATGAGATTGGGAGCAACTTGAAACTACCCAGACTAGTACTTGCTCACTTTGGGGCGTGTCAAAACTCTTTGGCAAAGTTCCTAGAAAATAGCCACCGTATGGTATACACTATGAATGCATAAAATTGTGTCTAGGGGTATCACGACGTGTTTAGCATAGCTTAGATCATATTTTTCCAAGAAGCAAGTTCTTTATCATCTCCCGACCTGTGACGCGAATAGTGTGGTATAACGTCGGAATATCAAGGGTAGACGTGAAGGTGTCTGCAAGACCAAATGGCATCATCAACGGGATCCAGCCTGAAAAAAAAAGAAATTATGATTAAGATAAAATAAACAAGGTCGACACGAAATGTCACATACCCCGAGCATACTCGAGCGCGAAGCACCCCTCATGCATCTTGTATTGCTTCGCCGTACCTCTCGGGAGGAAGTGCACGTCTCCAGGGCCATATTTCTCCATCTCCAATGCACCTGGCTTGAACGCCCACTGCTCGCCGACTAAAATATGGAAGTAGTCATCTGCTGTGTGCAACCCCGTGTGTCCTTCCGTGCCTAGAGGGGTACCGAAGATGATAAGGTACTCGGTGATGGACGCATGAAGGATGTACATCGCGCCCATCGCGCCGCCAGCATTGCTGAATACCCACTCAGAGGAGTCTAAGTTAAGGGAGAGGGCAGGAGACTCGAGTTGTGGGTACGTGGAGGTGAGGTTGGTAAGAATGTGGCTAATCATGCCTTGCGGGTTATTCGGCGAGGCGGCGACGGCTTCTTGTGCGAGCTCGTGGAGAAACTTCGGCTCTAGAACATACCATCGATCCTGAGTAAGGTCAGCCAAGGCAGGAGAAGAGCTGTAGTGACCGACCTTAATCCCATCGAGCCAGGTAAATGTGGCAGCAAGGAGGAGCACAGCAGCTACACGTGTCATCCACTTCGTAAAGTGGCTTCGCGGTTGTGGTGGCTGCTTGAGAGCGACGTCTCCGTTCTCTGTTGGTGACTTTGCCATTGTGGGTTTGCGTTAAACAAATGCCTTTTTCTTGTAACTTCTTGCTAACAAATGGGTTGGGAGTCAAGCTGGTCAAGGTCAACCACGAGAAGGAAGAACTTTAAAATTTAAATAGCGCCCACAAGGCTGCTGAAACCAAAGTCGATTCGAATGTGGTACGAGAAAACAAATCATGTTACTGCGCACGTGACCTGGACTTGATACTTCCTCAAGATAACGAAGGGACTTGGAAGTCTTCAACGCGCGTACTAACGAGAATGAGATCCCAGAACAAAATAACATAGAAGACCAGGTACTATAAAATACAATACATCCTACACCCCCACCGCTGGCAACAATGCAGTCTAAATCGAATAAGATTATACCTCCTGACTCTCTTTCTTGCCCTTGGATGTTTTGCTGGGTAATAGCTCGGGGTTGATGAAAGGAACAACACCACCCTGTGAAATGACGACGTCGCCAAGGAGCTTGTTCAGCCTAAGGGCAAGTCAGTGAAGCATCGCGAAATGACTGAAAGTTCCTTGCTTACTCTTCGTCGTTTCGGATAGCGAGTTGCAAATGTCTAGGCACGATACGCTGCTTCTTGTTGTCACGGGCTGCATTGCCGGCAAGCTCCAGAATCTCAGCGGCCAGGTACTCCAGTACCGCTGCAAGGTAGACTAACAACCAAGTTAAAACAAGCGTCTGAGAGAAAAACCTATTGTAGGCTTACCAGGTGCGCCGGCACCAACACGCTGTGCGTAGTTGCCCTTCTTCAAGAGACGGTGAACACGACCAACGGGGAACTGGAGACCAGCCTTGGCTGAACGTGATTGCGACTTGGACGAGGATTCCGCAGAGGCTTTGCCACCAGACTTAGCCTTGCCACCAACTTTGCCAGACATTGTAGATATAGGTGAAGTTTGTTGAAAGGGTGAGGAGGCTAGTGTATGTACAGAATGTACAGATTTTGGCGGCGGGCGATGGGAATGAAATAGGGGACCATAATCCCATGGACCACCTGTATTTATACTAGCTACACGTGATTCAATGAAATAAGGTTTAACAATCAACAAAGGTTGTGTGGAACGCGTCGGCTGCCAAACAACACCACACGCGTCACAAAAGATAAATACAATCATCCACACCGATAATCATTCACCCATTACGCCCTCTAAGCTCCGCACCTTCCTCACCAACTTCAGCATCTCTCATGGCACCCAAGCCCGCTTCCACTGCCTCTAAGGCCCCTGCTTCCACTGCTGCCTCCAAGGCACCTGCAAAGTCGGCTGCCGACAAGGCCAAGAAAGCCACCAAGACTTCTACCGCTGCCACCGGTGCTGACGGTGAAAAGAAGAAGCGTCGTAAAGTCCGCAAGGAGACCTACTCCAGTTATATCTACAAAGGTATGCACTAATTGGCTTACACTTGAGGGGTAAACCTGACTTTTTGGCCGCAGTCTTGAGGCAGGTGCACCCTGATACGGGTATCTCCAACAAGGCCATGGCCATCTTGAACTCGTTTGTCAACGACATTTTCGAGCGCATTGCTACCGAAGCCTCCAGTATGTGTTCTGATTCGATTGTCGTTTATTCCAATCTCATCCCCATTTCAGAACTTGCTGCTTACTCCAAAAAATCGACGATATCTTCGCGGGAGATTCAGACATCTGTACGGCTTATCCTACCCGGTGAACTCGCCAAACACGCCATCTCGGAAGGCACTAAGAGTGTCACCAAGGTCAGCCCCCTCACTCGTCGTTCTTATCTCTGTGTTTACGCCTGCTATTTTTAGTTCTCGAGCTCATCAGCGAAGTAGACTGGCTGTCTTTTCTTTCTGCTTTACCACTGTCAGTGCTGTTTAGTTGGACGGCGTAGGCTGTTGTATATTAGATGTAACATTTACATTATTTTAATCTACTCTTGACTGAGCACACCGACTCACTTAACACGGAGCTTGAGTCCAGTAGTAAGCGCTGGAGTGATGTGGATGGCGTGCGCAGCAGCATTGCAGTGTTGTATATATATGGAGACTAGTCCACTGTTTTGACGGGAAACATACGTAGCACACTGTCACACACTGCCGATCAATCGCCGAACCACTCTACGGAGTTGCAAGGACATTATGAGGCTCGCAGTGAATGCTCGGTGGTGTGACACTAGCATACTCGATTGCTGGTGGAAAACTACCACTCGGCCTGAACCACCAAGATTATATAAAAGTTTATACCGAGTATGAAGCGCGCCGACTTCAACCAGCATTCAAGAACAAGTTTCAGAAGATATCATCTCAAGCACTCGATGGTCCAGCTAATAAGGCTAGTAACTCAGGCTTCGTCCATGGGTCGTGAGCGTCTGCCTTCAATTCAACCGCTATGATACACTTTTGACCACATAATGCAACTAGTGCGTGCGCTCGTTCGCGCATTTCCACCGTGGAAGATCTTCCTTCTTCTACTTAAGTCTGACTACGGGAAACTAGTCCTTTTTCTCCAGTCATCAGAAGGCTGTCCTTTCTCCCTTTGGACAGGACATTGTAATATCATTGATTCTTCGGTTCTTTGGACAGCAGGTATTAGCTCCTGTCTGTGGCGCCCCAAAAAGTGAAGTGTTATCCAGCGTCAGCTCACAATCTACACCCCCTAGTAGTCTAGAGGTCGTACTCGGGTGGCAAGGCACATTTCCCCCCTAAATTTCGAGCTTCATGCAGGCAAACACGCCACGATACCTCTTGATCTCGTATTTCGCAGCGGGCGTGTACCATAAGATCCAACTTCGGTTCACTGTCCCAGAATTCGGAGTCCATATCGGTAGCGAGCAGCACCTACCCCCTGAATGTTGAGCATCCCTGCAGGTAGATACCCCGTGATGTGTTTGATCTCGTGTTTGTTGCTTTTCCAGAAAAGCATGGATTTCATATCTATACAGGCTTACGGTCTCCGGCAGCCTAACCACCAATAGACCGCGACGAACTATTCGCTCCCCACTTATCCGCCCAGCTTCATACACTTATAAAGGGCTGAAAGAATATCACTTCCAAGCCACTCTCAATAGCTATAACATCAATGTCGGACATCCCCAAAGAGTACGTCTCTCGTACCGCACGTTGGCTCGCCATCCTCACCTAGTATCTGCAGGGACCTCGTCAACCGTCTGATCCAGGACAACCAAGACCTTTGGAACCAGTTGCTTAATAATGATTTCGTCCAAGCCATGCGTATTGCAAGCGCGGACAATCAACCAGTCCTCAATGGCTTCAAGTGGTACATGATTGTACGTTAACATATTTTCGAGGCTTCATGTTGTTCATTACTTCGCGTGCGCAGCAAGATTTCTTCTACTGCGTGCAGGTCGTAGCATACAATGCCGATCGCGCGGCAAAGGCTCCCAACCCGAAAGTGTACGCGGACTTGACCAAAGCCCTCAACAGCTCGCTGTCACATGTGGCTCCGAGTATACTCCATGTCTGCACCGACGCTGATAAGCTGAATATTCCGGATACGGTCGTTTTCGCCGCTAAGCGGGAAGAGGCGACTGAAAGATATTCAAAATTTATCGGGGACATTGCAGAAGACGAGAATTGGGTTGTCTCATTGCTGGCCCAAGTCCCAGGCTATCAGGTCCGTGGTGAAAAATTCTCTGCGTGTTCTTTCTTCCTGACTCATCGCAGTCGTACTTTACGATCTCCCACGACCTCCAAGAGAGTGCTCTCGATAAAGGTCAATGTCTTCCATCAGTGCGCGAGTGTCTCAACTGAACTTCTCACTTGTTCCCGCAGACACTGCATGGTACAAATTCTGGGTTGTTGATAACGCCAAGCACCAGAAGTCCACAGTCAACCAAGTTGGTGAGAGACTAAGTCATGCTCCGCGTAACTCTCAGTCATTAACACTCTGTCCACACAGAATTCTTCAAGGCGAACTATGAAAGCTGGAAGGACATCCCTTATGAGAAGTTGACTAAGATCTTTAGGCAGGGGTGTCAATGCGAGATCGACCTGTGGGCAATCGCTCTGAAACCAGGACCACTGAAGTAGGTCTTATGATGAAGAACTCAGATGCATGTAAGCACTAGTAGTAGCGAATGATAATGTACTACGTCAATTTCCAGTATCAAGACAGGCTCACAGACTGCCGGTGATACATTATATAAGCCCATACACAGCGATATACCCATGAAGTACATGAAAAGTAGTATGGTATGGATGAGCACCAAGATGGGATATTGGAAAGCAAGAAAATATAGGTATGTACAAATATACTCCAGTATATATAATGCTGAGATGTACGGTATAGATGCAAAGAACAAATGAGACCCGCCCGACCTGTGGCCTACAAATAAATGAAAATTGCGCAAATGCCTACAGTTTTATTCAGTTTTGTCTCTCCCCGCTGCTTAAGAGGCTGGGTACAATGGGGTCTGAATCCGGCCTGTGTGTTAAGCTAGCCCGCTTCGGAGTGCCTGACCCCTTCCCGTTGTTATGAACCGACGTGGTTCGCGTGATACCATGAGCCCGTGCCTCCTGCATAGATTCAGACGTGATAGAAACCATCCCCGTACAAACCGAGGAACTCCTCGAATGGCTTTCCTCCTCCCTCGCGTCCGAATGAAACTCGCTCCCCTCCTTGAAAATCTCGTTTGCAAGGCTGGATACAGGCGGGAAGTATCCCATCTCATCATCCGGTTCACTCTGTGGGGGGAAATAATCACCCCCGGAGTTTTGGGGATAACTATGATTGTGCCCGTGATCGTCTGCGTGCACAGGGGCTCCTGGAGCTGGGTTGATCCACGGTGCTTGTGGCCAGAAAGCGCCAGGTGTCATCGTCACGCCAGGCGTCATTGGCAGCGGCACCCCACCAGGCGTTAGCGGTACCATCGCCACCGACGACGGGTATCCAGGGGACATGGGTATCATGATCCCAGGTGAAAGAGGAATACCGGGGGAGAACATGTGTGGAGGCAGGTGTGGCGTGTATTGGGCTTGGGAGTGCAGCGGATAGTGGTACGGGGATGATGGAGGTGGAGCTTCTGATCTGCCTTCTCCCTGGCGACTCCCTTCGTTTGAGCCCGGCCGCTCCGTAAGGTTTGCTCCCCCGTTCGCTTTTTGCTGCTGCTGGAATGTAAATGGCGGCATGCTTGGAGTGATGGGAGGCAAGCCGGGTGGTGTCATGACACTATAGTGCAAATGGTGGTGGTAAGGGTGCATAGACGGGTGGTGGAGCGGGCTCATTGCAGGGTGGTGCGCAGGGCTGTTCATAGCCGGATGGTACAACGGACTCGCGGGATGAGATGGTGCATAGCCTGCATGATATATTGGGCTCTGGGGGTGGTGCGGAGACAACATCAGTGGATGTTGGAGCGTAAAAGTGGAGGGAGGAGGTAGGGAAATAGGTCCCGGTTGTCGACGAGAGGACGACTGCGATGGCTTCTGCGGTGAGGTCAGCTTCTGCGGAGATGGTGAGGTTGACTTCGGATCTGATGAAGACACCTTTTCTTTCTCTGCAGCTTTGTGAGCCTGCGCCTTGGACCTTCGCATACCCAGAGATCCAAGAGCAGTTGCGACAGCGTCAACATTTCCTAACCCCTCAGCCTTGGCTGGCGTAAACCCTTGGCTTGATCCGACCTTGGAAGAATCACCCCAGACGGACTGCGACTTGCTTGACGAATCTGAACTGAGGATTGGATGCGCAAGCACGGCGGATCTAGGCGAGGTCGGTCGGGGACTCGACATGCTCGGCCATCCTCCACTTGCCGGAGGGGACGTCAATGTTGTCTCACGACCCACACCCGATGTAGGACGAGTCAGCGTTGACGGAAGAGAACTCGCACCCGTACTTGAGCCCGAGTTTGCTCGTGACGTGCCCAAACTGACAGGCTGACTTATGAACCCCTGCACCTCTCGTTCATCATCGAAGAACGGCCCCTGCAGCAGCGAAGTCGCAGTGAGCGTAGGACGTTTCGCTGAACCACCCCCGAAGGAAGGACGCTGAGATGTGGAGCCAAAGCTGGGTCGCTGAGATGCCGAAGAACTGAATGACGGTCGCTGGGACTGGGACGCACCAAACGAAACCTGTTGCGAGAAGTTCATGCCATCAGTCAATGACGATGGTGTGCTGAAGCTCGGTCGTAATGACCCTGACGAAGTTGTAGTATAGCTTTGTCCTTGTGAAGAGCCCGCAGAAATGCTTGGACGTGATGAGCTGAAGCTCGACGCCCGTGATGTGTTCTTTGATGATAGTAGATGCAAGTCACTTCCGAGTGTTGTATCCGTCTTTAGCTTCAAGCTGATGGAATCGGCATTTTTTCCAACACCGGAGTGCGAGGGTAACTTCATGCTATGCGAGTCGGCACCTAGAGGCTGAGGTAGGCTGAGGGAAGCGAAGCTTGTCGAGCTGGTGTTTGCGAATCCTAGATGAGGTGAACTTGTCAACGAGTGTGGGTGTGTAGGTGTAGGTGCTAGCGAATGTACTGCCGTTGGAGCAAGGGATTGAGTGTGCAAAGGCGAGGGAGTGGTAAGGGAGGCGGAGGTAGGAGGACTTGAGCTAAGAGAGGCATTGGAGGATTGAGAGCCTGACAGTGTGTTTGCACGAATTAACAGGGCTTCCAGCTGAGATGATGTTAGGGAATCTAGATCACCACGTCTAAGCGGATCCAGCTGGGAATGAGACAGCACATCGAGTTTCTGAAATGAATGTTGATACTGCCGGCGTCCTGGCTGCTGGGACTCGAGTTGTAGGGATTGCAAGTGAGATGCAAGAGCATCATACTGCGATAGAGTGGATGGATGTGGTGATACGCTAACAAGAGGTACTGAATGTGCAGATGGTGAGAATTTATCGTAGTGGACCTTGAGTTGTCGTCCATTGAATTCATACCTGAAATTACAAAAGTCAGCACATGGGCGGAACTGCATAATATAATGACAAATAAAATGAAGATAATAGTCAGTATGTAATGAGTTCGCAGCGTGCACTGACGCACTATGGGTGCAATGTGCACGCGCGAAATCTCATATTAATGGTCAACTTTGAATGAACAAGACATGCACACGTGCGCCCGGAAAGCGCAGCAAAGGGCCACCTACCCATCAAACATCCTCCGTGCTCGCTCAGCACCATCTTCAGTGACAAAGCTAACTGTCCCGAAACCGCGGGAACGACCATCAAGGCCAAGGGCAACATCTGCTCGAGAGACAGCACCCGCGGCACGGAATAGGTCTTTCAAATCCTGCCATTGGATGTGGAAGGGAAGCTGATGTGGAAGAAAGGTGAGCATAAAGACATTTGGGAAACCATGAGTGAAAAGGAGTCAAGAACGATATGAACGAGCGGTCAAGGCCATAACCAACTAACTATCCGATTCAACAACTCATACCGGTAATGTGCACAGGAAAATACGAGACAGCGAAGGAAAGGGACAAAATATTGAGAGAGGACTCACATTACCCACAAAGAGGGTCTTCGTTCCAGTGCCGCTGCCTAAGACATCGTGCCCCAACGTAATTTCATCGTATGGATCGCTCGCAGGTGGAAAACCCCCATTTGTAGCTCCAATTGCCAGGCTGGCGCCTGTTTCGTCGACACTCGCTCCAAACCTGTCTGGACGCACCTCCAGAGTTCTGGTCTGCCAACAATACCCATTTAACATGTCGATTGCTCTTCCCGCATCCTCCGCAGTGGCCAGAACAACATTACCATAGCCCCGTGAACGATTGTCCGGCCCTAGTGATACGTCAGCACGCAATACGGTGCCTGCACGACGGAAAAGATCCTTGAGGTCCTGCCATCGTACACGGTATGGGAGCTGCAAGATCCAGTCAGGATTGATTAGGATTCAGGAGGGTCGACAGACGTCCATACATTACCAACGAACAACTGAGTGCGGGTATCCCGTAGTGGTGCTGGTGATCGGGATTCCTGAGAATTTCCAGAAGATGTGGCCATTTGAATAACAGCCTCAATGTCATCATTTGTGGGACGTGGAGGCGCGGAGGGAAGTGTCCGTTGTTCCAGATGATGATCCTGCGGGGGGATAGGAATGGCAGACGAGGATAAAGATGGCATTAGCACCCAAATTGTAAGAAAAACTTCAAGATGGAGAAAGACTTAAAGGAGAAAAGTAATGGATGGACGTACGGAGAAAGCACGTTCTGACGCCATCTGCTGTGAGGGTATAGTTTGCTTTGGAGCGTTTAGATATTTTAGGGTATGGGCCTCGCGACCGCCGACGAAGTGCGGCTTGTCAAAATATTATCACACCTGGTAACACGTCAGACGTTGAAGGCAGTGAGGTGGCTAGTGTGTTGAGAACGTAGAGGACAGTGAGCTCGATCCAGGATAAGAACAGGTAATGCAGCTTACGGGTATTGTAATTTAGCTTGAACAGTCTGTACCCTCTGCTGTTTCAAGTTGTGTTGTGAACTTTCGATTCATTTTACACGGAATGCTCCACATCAACAAAAACAGGGTACTCTTCGCGCCACACTTCCTACGTCATTTGCCTTTTCTGGAAATGATCGATTTCGCTCCTTCCCGCGCTTCTTGGCTTCTTGCCCATCTTGCTCATCGACCGGGACAGCGCAAATGAACTGCACCGAAAATATCGCACTAGCTATAGCTATCTGACCCTTCGTCCTCATCTCTCCACAACACACTGAACTAACTTGAAGTATACAGTATTACATAGTACCAACTTCTGTCACCGTCACTCTTTTTACCGATATTGATGATGCTCTTTCTTCGGAGCTCAACCCGGCGCTTTGATTCTTGCGATGTCATAATCCCAATGTCGATGTGGAGTTATCTTAATCGGAGCCTGCCAAACACTCGCAGCGACTCGCCGTGCAAAGTCACTACAAAACAGGACCTCTAATATGGCGACTGGATCACCTACTCACTATTTTCCAGTCCATGAGTTATGGCCATCTCCGTTATTTTGGACACGTTCCAAAGACCCTACTTTTGGAATGACGTTTGAGGGAGTGAGTTGTAGTAGGGAGGTGAAGATGTGTCAGAATTGGAGCAGCGGAGTTCGATATGAGTGAGTGTGAGTAGGTGCAAGTATGATCCCTGCCGGGCAGAGCTTCGAATGTGCTATATTAATCATCGCTAAGCCGCTTGCCCAGCTGCGCGTGTTAATTGAGCATCACTTCTACATCTCCCGTGCCTCCAGGACCTCCTCTTTAAGAAGAATACTGTAGAGTTCCAGCTTTTACCACGCTCATGGGGCTTCGACGAGCACGCAGAAAGGGAGAAAGGGAGCGACCGACTCGCAACCATGCATTGTATGTTCTTTATGCAAAGCAATGTGATGCATTAGTACTTTCGCGGATTTGCTTTCGAATCGGGATCGATCTATGGTACACGTTCCGACCAGGCGAGAATGTTCTTGTCTTAGAGACGAACCTTGGTGCAGCTCACTCCACAATCAGTTCGTAGATCCATAAGTCTGTTGGTCTAGAGCAGCCAGTGTTAAGGTGGGATGACTGACTTTGGCACCCTCAGCGTCCAAGCCCCGCCCTATAGGTTGCACTGGATGGCCTACTAGAGTGCTTGGGGCTCAAGTGTGAGCCTCCTGAGAGGTTGTGGATTTCAGGATCGAGATACTCCGGGCTTTCCATGTCTTCTGCTCACCAATGCGAACTCCGCGATTCTAATATTTTCTATTACACCGGTTAAACCCTGGGATCCACATTGGATAAAAGGTATTCAACTGTCCAGCTCCTCGACTGTCACGTAATTCACCTAGATCAGCATTTTAGAGCGGACTGATCCAGGGAAGAGTACCCCGGCGTTGTCGTTCGCCCGATTCGTGGACGCTGGTTGCGGTATCGTGGATGGCGTTCCAGTTGACATTTCTACATATCGCACTCGCAAAACTTTGCGGTAATCTTATTGTTATCCCTCATCTGTATTTCTCCTTTCATGAGGAGATCAAAGGGTACCGACGATCACGAGTGAAACTTTTCGTTCCACGCATAATGTTTTTGACTCAGAGGCGTGCGCGGCTCACACGTTCCGCGACTGACATCGTCAGGGAACTTATGTTCTTGCATGAAGTTCTTCCGCATGTACCTCATCCTTCCGATCCCCTCAGCAGATGACTACTACCTATGACCACCCGTCAACAATTGCTGAATCCGACCATGCGGAACCTTGGCTCACCCCTATCAGAAGGAGGTAGATAAGCATGATTGTAGGTAGGTTTAACTCCATATACATAACACGCGAGGCTGATGAGCATAATGAGAAAGCCCGGTGACTACATAGTAAGTACTACAGCACTCCATAATACTACGTGCTACTGGAACAAATATTTGCTACCATTACTCCTGATTACTCCTGTAGTTCTGCATAGCGCTGGTTTCAGCTACATAGAGCTATATGTAAGTAGTAGCACTACATAGCCGTCACTAGCACTCCCACAATTTTGGCTTTTTCCTGATCTAGGTAGTCTCGAACCAGACGTCTCGGGACCACCTTCGGCTTCTTCTAATAAGTTTAATTTATAAAAAGAATGGGAGGCGTGACATGATACCAGCCTGAGTGAAAGTCACCAGACGTTCTGGTGCTGTTGTTTTCAACTCCGCTTCCCAGAACGTATGGTTCGGGACTATGATGAAGGCTCTGTCAGCGGCGCTGATGCATGATGCGCTGATGTACACGGCAACGAGAATTCTCCATGATCGCTTACTCCTTCAGCCTGAGGTTTACAATTTATAA
>PVYJ01004147.1:0-35614 GCA_002995095.1 Rhizopogon sp. AM-2018a | reverse complement strand
TTTTTTTCGTGGGTATTTAAGGACACCACGTTCGTTTCTTCCTGTCATAAACCATTATTCGATAGTAGCCGTGCAGATGAGCCAGAAGGAGATGCTGGTGAGCGTCCTAACTTGTTTCACCTCTATTTTTAACCTTCTGTCACAAAGCAGACTATAGACGACCGCTTCAGCAGACGGCGTGGGACGCTCATAGTGAGGAACGCGAACCTCACATTTTCGAGTTATTTTTAACACTTTTCTTGTGAAGCATCCCCCCGGCCTTAGCACGATCATCAAGGAAGACGAGACAGCTGCGCCGGATCCACCTGCCGTCGTACGTGCCTTCTTATTTCTTCCTGTGGCTACTAACTTAAGTCCTGAAAACCTGCCATACAGGCAGACCTTCCTGAGGAGCAGATTCTCAAGACTGCCAACCCCGAAGAAGTCGTGGAGTAGTTCGTCGTTGCCTCGCACGACAGGCTCTCTACTCGATACCAATAGGAACGAGCTGGTGATCTTGCCTAATTCTTACCTGTCACCTTGTAAATCGCCACACCCTTTAATCGTACCATATGACGCTTATTTATACCGTCCATACATTTAGTGAAAGGTTTCTACAATGAGAAGGTTCCATAACCTTGCATACATTGATTGATTCGAGACTGCAAGGGACAAAGCGCATGCGGTGCGAAATTCTGAAGCGACGACGGCCGGACGGACGGAAGGTAAGTAGGTACCAGTTGAAACCCAATCTTGCCGAGCTGCTTGCTTTTAGTATAAATAGGCCTATATACCTGCTTGAGCATTATTGGCGTACCGGTCGACCAGCTTGTTATAGTTCTCACTGGTCATGCTGGCGGATGTCTGTACTATTAGCAGAGCCAGTGTGAACACGTTGGCTTACTTGAGTTCCAATAATAAACATAAATACTGCCTGCAATACTGAAGCATAAGCTTTCAGTATTAAACGGTTAAGTGGAGTCGTGGACGGCAGGGTTTGCTGAATGCACAAATAACGGAAGTAGTTCTCAGTTAACAAAATAAATCTGGCGTTTGCTATGCATAAAGAGGATTATACATTGTGTCCGTTTTTTACATAGATATCTATAAGATTAAATGGCGTTTCAGACGATAGTGGTATGCGTAGACGTTCTTTCAACGGCGCCCCGACTACGGGTTCCACATCTTCCTCTTGACAAACTCCAACAAGCGCGCATCATTCATTCTTTTCAGATCTGTTGAGTTGTCGACGCCCTGGAAATATATTATCAGCTCGATATCGCCATTTTTGAGAACACATCAGCCATACGTACCACCTTCTGCGCTTCTCGTATAACCTTGACCGCAATGTTTGCGCTGATCTCCCTCAGGCGCTCGATACGTGGGTACACGAGTTCCAGTGCTCGTTCATCCCACGAAAGAGAGCCCGCCAGTCCAAGTGCAGACGCTTCTACCATGCTGTCTGTCACCCTCTTGGCACGGCACAATAATGCACCCAAACCAAGGCCTATCATACAGCATTCACCTCAGACACCTGAGCGTAGCACAAAAGAGTGCTTACCAGGGAAGATGTACATATTATTACCCTGACCCGCTTCCCTCCTGACGCCACCAATGATCTCGCGTCCAAATGGCGAGCCGCTCGCAAAGATTGCGGTGCCGTTGCTGTGCGTGAGAGCGTCAGCGAAAGTGCACTCTGAGAGGTGGACGGGGTTGGAGAGGGGGAAGATGATTGGGCGCGGCGTGTTCTGCGACATAAGGCGGATGACTTCCGGGGTGAAAGCACCCTGAAAGGGAGTGAGCGTGATGAAGAGAAAAGGCATATTCGCATCATACCGCGATGGTCGACAAACCAAGCAGCACAGTTGGCTTAACGTACTGGACGATATCAGACAGATCTTTCATCGGAAGTCCCGTATAATGCTTCCTTGCGAAGTCTGTGACATTGGCCCGTCAGGTAGGTAACACTTCTCCAAGCAAACAGACGTACACATCTTGTACTCGGCAATCCCTTCTCTGCCGATGTATACGAGCCCCTTCGAATCCACGAGCCATATCTGATGCCTGGCCTCTTCTTCATTCATCCCAGCGAGTGTGAAGAAACTCATAAGCTGTTTGGCTACACCCACACTAGCGCTTCCCGCGCCGAAGAGCAGGATTCTATGGTCGTTGCGCGGGATCGGGACCAGCCGTGCAGCAGAGAGCAGCCCCGCGAGGACAACAGCACCAGTACCTTGAACATCGTCGTTGAAAAGTGGTAGACTATTACGGAAGCGAGTAAGATAGGAGAATGCATTGTCACTCGAGAAATCCTATCGCCCGCGAATGAGCTCATATTTCCATAATGGAAAAGTTGATGAATAGGCACGAACCTCGAATTGCACCAAAACCTTAGGGTAGACACATTTCATCTCAGCAATGAACTCATCCATAAAGGCATCGTATTCCTCTTGGGATGGGCGGCGCTGGCGTAGTCCGAGATACAAGGGATCGGAAAGATTACTGGAGTTGTTAGTTCCAAGGTCGAGTGTGATTGGGAGGGTGGACGAAGGGCGAATACTAAAACCTATTAGCTGGGTGGTCATAGGAATAATACCGTAGGTGGACGCACCCAGCACCAGCGACGTAAAGAGAGAGTTTGCCAACAGCAATGGGCATCCCATTTGCACCGAGGTCACCAAGTCCAAGTATGCGTGAGCCTGGTGCATTTTTCAGCGTCAATCATCTGATAAAAATAGTGACGCAGACCATCCGTGACAACGCTTATTCGAGCATCATTCGCAAGGGGCCAGTTTCGCAGGATGGACCCAATTCTACCTTTATCTTTGAGAGAGATGAACTATAAGTTCCCATTAAGCGAATGAAACAAACGAGGAAATTTTTGAATTGTTACCAAACCCTCGGGGTTTCTGTAAATTTTCGAGTACTGTAGACATGCTTCACCGACAGTTGGTGTATAAATTATAGGTGTGACCTCCTACGTGTAGGGGCGCGAAGCATTGTGAGCAACTTTCAAAAATAGTTGGCACGAGAACAATCATACCGACATATTCTCGAGGCATAGCCTGTAAAAGGCCTCGACATCTGTTTCCTTGAGTTGTGCGAGGAAGCTGTATTTCTCGATAGGGGATGACTTAGAGCGCAATTGGAGAAGGGTACGATCCAATTGGACTTTCAGACTGAAAGCTGGTGGGGCGAGGCCTGGTGCAGCTAGGGCCTTGGCTGACGGTAGTGGAGATGTAGCGCGGATATCATGAGAGTAAGACTGAATTCACCCTGTGCCTCTAGCTTGAGCTTCTGGATGCCCTCTTCGGGCGACCAGTAAGGAGTAATTACAATAGCCATTTTATAGAGTTTAAGGTAGAGGGAAGGTGTAGAAGGAGAGTCACAACTTTGAGGAACGATGCAGAGAAGGAGACAACGATAAAAACAGCTGGCAAGAAAATATTGAGAAAGAAAGGGTCACCATGCAGTATATATGTATTATGGACGTGTACAGTCCTTTGAGTCGGGGAGCCGCCATATGAATGCGATGGGACTGGGACCGGAGCGTGTCCATGGAAGTACAGAGTGTGAACTCCAACCTGGCTACATGCATCGCGTTTGGTAACACAGTGATGAAGATAGCTCTGAGACGCCCACGCGAGAGGTGGCATAACCCAGTTGTTGCCCATGATCTTGTGAACATTCACAGTAGTCAAATACTGTAGAAACTAAAGAAAGTGGCAAATGCACAAGCCCCCCGATCATCTTATGATCTCCTTGAAGGAAGGCATATCCTTTGTCAGGCCATTCCCAAGTAGCTCTGTCTAGGAAAATCGGAGCGAGGGTTTTTCCTCCCATGCTACCGCATCTATGCTGCGTACATTGCTCCATCTTCATCCATCACAATTTCCGCGGGAGGTAGGTTATCCAGATCCTGACTCTCTTCGGCCCTAGTGACAAACCTATCAAGCATTGTTGATTCACCCTGACTCTCCACATTCTGTAATGCCTTAGGCTTGCGTTTCTGCGGCGGTTCCGTGCGTTGAAAAGATATTATCTCTGCATGGAGAAGCTACAGAAAGAGAAGGATATGATCACATCAGGGAAGGACATACCCTCAAGGAACATAAATTCCTCTGCTCGCCGAACTACGCTTGCTACGAGAGAATGAATTTGAGAACCGAGTTATGGACATGACACTCCCAGACGTACCGACGTCCTTCTGCTGTACAGTTGCTCGTTTCTCTCGTTCTGCAAGCTTATGGCATGCCTCTGAAAGTCTTCTAATGAACTCTTCGGTAGCAAGTGAGATTAAGAACGTCGCGTCACGCGCAATTATTGGAAGTTCCTGCAATACTGGATGACTTTGTATATCCCTTGAGCATAACCCTTTTAACCCGCACCTTGTCCGCCTTGATTATCTTCTGCACTCTCGAGAATGGCAAAAGCGACTTCCCCAGCTCGCGCTCACGCTGCGCCGGTTCCTTGTCTTTCCGTTTTTTGGTCTTCATTTCGTCTGAGGTTGCTTCATCTACAACATCCACACTCTGTATACCTTTTAAGTCATCCTCCTGGGCCTGTGCTTCAGAGGCAGACATGTTGGATCAATGGTGCTACACAGCGTTGACTGCAGCCCACTTAAGGGACAACTGTCTTCTGATGACCACTGCAACTTACACGTGTGACGCGCCTCACGTGTTTTAATGCGTCACGCGGAGGCGCGTTCAAAAGCTGTCTGATCTATCACCACCGTGTTCGAACAGTTAAACTTATCGGTCACTCATTTCATCAATGACGGACTCTACAGAGACATCGCCGGAGGTGATGCTTCAGTTCTACCGCATGTTATACCCGTTCAAATCCGTCTTCACCTGGCTCAACCAAGAGCACACACCAAAAGATCTGTTCACACACCGCGAATTCGCATTCACTCTCCAGGGAGACGTCTATCTACGCTATAACTGCTTTTCGAACGCAGATGAGCTCAAGAAACAGGTGTGCGCGCTCAATCCAACGCGCTTTGAGATTGGACCTATGTACTCATCTCGGGTGCGTTTGATCCCATCGATTTACTTGACGCTGCGACTGACGACTCAACAGCCAAGTGAGCGCAAAATGGCGCGGTCTGTAAAGTCTGGGAAGCTTTTCACCCCGCTGAAGCGCGAGCTGGTATTCGATATCGATATGACGGACTATGACGGTGTGCGCACATGCTGCACCTCCGCAGGAATATGCAAGCGCTGTTGGGCATTCATCGCCAACGCCGTTCGCGTCCTTGACGCGGCTTTGCGCACGCAGTTTGGCTATCACCACCTGTTGTGGGTGTACTCGGGCCGTCGAGGTATCCATTTGTGGATCAGCGACGATGAGGCCATGGGACTTACCGACGAACTACGTAGGGCGATAGTTGGGGCCCTCACTGTGATAGAGGGGGGTAAAGAGATGGCGAAAAAAGTCAACGTTAGAGGCACTGGTACCAAGGGCCAGCCCGGAGAACTGCCTCCTTCTCTGTGGCATGCGCGTGATGAAGGGAGCAGGATGTGGTATCGACTGATGGATGATCAAGAATGCTTCTTATCTGAGGATGGCTGGCGGACGCTGCTTAAACTTGTCCCAGACAAGAAAATTGTTGATACCCTCGAGCAGCGATGGGAGAAGCAGCCTGGCCTCAAATCGTCCAAGAAATGGGACGAGCTGAAGGCTGAGGTGAAAGATACGGGTGTATGTGTCTCATCCTCACTATTAGTGCCACTGCTGATGTCTCACAGCTTCGGAACTTTGCCGCTCTGGAAGACATTATCCTGCAGTATACATATCCGCGTCTCGATGCTGAAGTATCCAAACACCGAAACCATCTTCTTAAAGCTCCGTTCTGTGTACATCCTAAAACCGGCCGAGTATGCGTTCCCGTGGACCCTAACCGCGTAGACGATTTCGATCCCAATACAGTTCCCACAGTCATGCAGCTTCTCCAAGAACTCGACAGGGCAGGCGAGGGTGCAAGTAAGCGCATCATTTGTGATGCGCGTATTGTTTTCACTCATGTGTTGACTTAGACTGGGAAAATACGAGCCTCAAGCAATACGTTGATATGCTGGACAGACACGTTGCGAGTATTTTGGATGATGTCCGGAGGAGAGAACGAACGAAAGTTGTTCTTCAAAATGGTGCGTGGGTTTACGCGAATTTTAGGGATATTCGAACTTATTGGCATTTCGCTCCAAGATCTCGCCTGGTAACGTTCTCTTAGATCTTTGTATCTTATCGTACACCATTGTAACAACAGCAATTACCTCTGTTGTATTGTACCATTGTCTGTGCATTTCCCCGTTCACGCAACAGCATCGGTGACGTGAATGTCACGTGGCTTGACACCTATTAGGAGAGATGGCACTTGTTCAATTGTTGTGCTCACGCTGACACACTCACCATTGAATTACTTATGCATCCGTTGCCCTTGGGAATGACCTCCACGCTCAGGCCTTGTAGTTGACAAAATCATGTCTGTGTCGTCAACGAACTCCCAGCTCTCCTCATCGATTTCATCGACGTCCTCATCCACACCCACGTCGACAAGCAATGGAAACCCAAACACCTTGAACAGTAGTTCCGCTCTACTATTCGGCTTCCTTGTCAGTGTTTTGTCTCTGTTCGGCATTTTCATGATGAGCGGGCTCATATGGCATCGTCTCGTCATACGACGCCGGATGATCGATGAGATGTTGCGGGCGAATACCCCCTCGCAGAGGAGGGAGTTACGGAGGCCTCAACTGTGGGATGTGTTAGCGGTGCCAGGTCATGGTTATTCGCGATACGGGGACACACAGGTAGCGCCCATCTCAATGGTGCCTAGATCTTTCTGATCTCCTCTCAGCCGCTTGCAGCAGAAAGACAGGAGATGAAATCACCACCGCCACAAGACAGCGCAGCACCCAGAGGTTCTTTATGGAAACGCCTCATCGCCCATATACCGCGGGAAATAACCTATCTCTTTTCTCCTCCCTCCATAGCCCAAGTGGCTGACTCCCCACTTCCGAGTCATCCAAGGATGGAGCTCCCCATGGATAATTCTCATGTTCAGCTTTCTGTCTTGATAGCTATGCCGCGGCGTCCAGATCCGTTGTCAAATTCATCGAGGGGTGTGGAATTGAAGAATCATAGGTCATCGTATGAAATTGTTATTGGTACAACGAACGTGTTATACCGTAACTCGGACTCTGGCTTGGACTCTGGCTTGGACTCGCACTAGCAGTGGTGCTTATCCTGCTCGTTACGCTTGCTACGTTTCTCGCGCTATCTTTCTATCGACGTGCCTTACCAGGATATATTAACAGTTGTGCTATTATAGTGGTTTTGAACTTTTTGCTATTCTGGATTGCGCTTCGCCTATCTTGCACAACTTGAACTTGAAGCACAATTGCTAGTCTCTGGTGTGTTGTTCGCCGCTGTCACGTTGTCGACTATGAGCTGCAAGCGTCCGTTCTAACTAGAATCGCACACCCTTTGCCGTGGAGTATTCTGCCAAACTTAACTTAGGTCGTCATCAGTTGGAGCGTACAGCAAGCCGGTATCGTACGATGTGTGGTGCTCATCTAGGGCCATGTACCTTCTTGGTCCTTGCAAGGCAAGTTCGCCCCGAACTCAACAAACTGTTATAGGCATGATCTCCTTTCTTCACGGCATTGTGTTCCCCCTTTTTTTGAAAATCAGCGCCGCCTGCAGGATGCCTCGTGTTTGGATGTCACATCGGACAGCATCGGACCCGCCTCCATTGACTCAGCCCGACTCAGCCCGACTCGCCTGTCACGTTTCTGATTTTTCTGTCATAATCTGAGGCAGATCTGTGATACACGTGTGCGGTCATCCCTAATTAGAGTTGGTTTGTGCCTTTTCGCATGGTTTACGGGGTAAGCAACTCTTATTGGACGGTTTCTGGTGAGTTTGAAATTTTCAAATGCTTGCATTCGCCGTGTATTCGTTTAATGCCTGACAGTGTATTCTAGAAGGCAGCGGAGTACTCTTCACTGCCTTTCCTCATCCTCATAGTGATACAGCATGTCTTCTGGCATAGGCTTCACACGACTTATCCATCAACAACGTGTTGTGTGCTTATAACAAGAAATGCGGTGCGGTGATTAATAGCTATTTCTCTTTCTGGTATGTGGAAGCCCCTCTGCAAATCAAACCTAATACGCACATACGCGTTCGCACTATATTTGGTCGGAAGTTGCGGTGCGCTCCAATGAATAGGCAAGTATGATACGTTTTGGTGGTACCGAGCGCAGTATTTTGAGCTCATTCTGTGCTTGGACTCTGAATGATCGCGAGGTATCATGTGCTTACCAGGTATGGAATTCCGGATTCTTGCTATAAAGCCCACTTCTTACTTATATCCTCCCCTCCTAAGCTTCATAACAATCCATCCACCATGACCCGCACCCATACTGTCAGACTCAATCCTCTCTTCACACCTACACCTGCTTGTGAGCGCTACTACATGCCCGTTCCAATACAATGGGACGTACGCTACGCACCAGAGTATACCGCACAACTCACGGCAGGCAGGCCTCTTTTACCATACTTCTCCCAGTTTGCAACTACACCCCCCCTCCCCAAGTTGCACCTGGTCTGTGACCTCTTATTCCCAGACTGGGGGATTGTAGCCCACAACCCTACTGGGGTGACAGTGGGTGATGTTCTAGAAGCAATTTATGAGACGCTCCACCGACGTCTTGCGACGCGTGAGTGGGAACGCTTGTCGTTCAAACAGTGCGAGAGGATTGAAGACGTATTTCGTGCTCGCTGCATGACGTCATCCAACCCCGAGCGCGCCTATTTAGGTGGTGCCCGTAGAGCGGACTATCTTTTAACGACCACGATGTTCGCTGGGCTAACATCGTTGGTTAAGAGGGGGCGGGAGTGGCATGTGGTCCTTACGCTGTCACGAGACTTCAGACGCGTGGCCACATTCGCTCGATCTGAGCGGCGCTGAATGCTTGACTCACTTTATTTAGGAGATTTCTGACCCAACTGATTCATTTATGACTAATTTGCCAATTCCTTGCAGTGCAGTGTTATCTTACTATGCCAAACTCCTCCCTGTTTGACGTCAGGTGTGTGTTGTTAGTGTCCAGCGTCCCGTGTATCCTTTGACCTTCATACGTACTACGTTGCGTGCATCACTTCCCCAATTCTGTACTTTTACATATGCGTACTACGTTGCGTGCATCACTCCTCATTTCTGTACTTTTAGATATTGTTACTTGTATTGTTACGGGCCCGAGTCGACGTTTGTAACGTTGATATACTTGTTTAACTAGTAGATTGCCATTGCGCTGGAATGACTTTGACGATCTTAACCCGGATGCGATCTCTTCCCCAGATAGTCCTGAGTCGTAGCCAGAGAAGAAAGACAGTCAATTATCTGTCACACGACATCGAGCGGAATATTGCAGGGCAGGGCTGTCATGAGTGAATCAAGCTGATTGTCAAATTCCCTTTTCGTAGTGCCCGTACCTGATCTCCGTCTGTGTTCTCTCTCCTTTAGTGTTGTGCTCGCCTGGTGTTTCATAGCCTGTATAGCCTAACGTACCTGTGTTCTCGTATGTTCTAATGTCATATGTTTAATAGCCGCCGCATCTCGCCTCGATTCATCTGTCTCTGATAAGAGCCGTTGCGTAGCTTAGGGCTGCGGCCGTCGTTGCTTGGTAAAGCCTAATGCCCCTGCCTGGCGTCGTGTATGAATAACAAACTTTAGGGATCGTGAATCACGAAGCCCGGAGGAGGCTGCATCGGTTCAAGTGCCGTTGTCGTCGTTTCAGCTTGGCTTATCTGACAAGATACGAAGACAAGGGTCTATGGCCGCTATCAGGGGCATACCGTAACCCAGCCGGCAACGTCCCCGATCATACATAACGTATACATACAGATTCAGAAACCAACTAACCAAGTGGGTTGGACGCGCCCGCGGTATTATACAATCATCTATCATAGTGTCCGGTCCGAAAAAACTCTCAATCAACTCCATCATCTGTCTCCATGTAGGGGCTTATCATCCATCTTTACTTTCACCACACGGTACCTCCATCGACCCTATACAGTACTCTCCTAGGTCCATATCCATATCATACAGCACCTCTGGTGTAGGCACCCGATCCCGATCTAACGTTTCAGATCCTGCTAATACAGCTTTGTCGCGCCTCCGCGGCATAGCGATCGTGAAGGACACCACAAGAGACGCGCCTTCCGTCAGCGATAAATCTCCCGACTCCGACCGCACAGGTATATCGCCCAGTTCATGCGCCGGGGACTCTACCGTACTAGTAGGTATCGCCGGAGGAGTAGGTCGCACATACTGTCTAATAGCAGACAGCACCGAAGAAGAAGAAGAACGGGGTGGATTTTGGGGACGGGCCGTCGGACGTACCCTGAGCTCGACATCCGACTCTTTCGACGAGACAGCGGGCTCTATGGGACAGAACATCGTTGCGGAAAAAGGCTATGGAATAAATCGGCGGGGAAATTCCAAAGCCGAAAACCAAAGCCGAAAACCAAAACCAAAACCAAAACCAAAAGTAAGCCACTACCATTTCCCCCTGACTGCGGAACCCTGGGCGCACCGTAATATTTTCCCATCTCGTATGGATCGTCACCCCCAAACCCAAACCCTCACCCACACCCACCCCCTCCGCTCTTTTCGTCCACAAATCCCAAAGCGCAGGTTTCTCCCCCAACACGACCGGTTTCTTCGCCGTACGAGCAGCCTGTCTAACAGGCTGAACCGAAAGCCTTCCCCTCCCTATTCTCCTCCACGCGAACACGACCGTCATCGCCACCGTAAAAAGGCCGATGCCCAAAAACGCGGCTACGAGCGGGGGAGAGTTGCTCATGCCGAAAATATTCAAGCCTCCATTATGGCTGTTTAAGTTCTGCGTGGTGTTGGTAGTGGTAGGTTGTTGTGGGAACTGTGATGTGGACTCGGACGTCACGGTGCTGCTCGGTGAGGCCATGGTGCGGACTTGGCATGGCGCGAGGCCGTCAGTTAGAGTGGGGGGCAAACTGCACGTCGTAGCCTTGAGGCGGGCTAAGATGTGATATGTATATTCGAGATATGTATGCCTGCAGGGTCAGTTATATATGGGACTGGCACTGGCACTGGCACTGCAGGCGTGCGTCCCTAAGTGGTCTCACCGCTGTCTTGGTGACTTGAACGGTCTCACACGAATACCAAGAGCGGGTCCTGAGAGCGACACGAGCAAGGAACAATCGCGGTGGAAGGATTGTTCTATGTAGACTGATATGTCTGCACCCCCATTCTTCATAACTCCACTTCTCTCAAAACGAGAATAGAATCAGGCTACTTAGGAGTTTTACGGTCACCACTGAGAGTTCATCGAACGTTCATCCCAAGGGTCCCGCGGAAGCAATCCCGATCCATACATGACAACGTCAGGTTCGAGGGTAGTGTTGTGTACAAGGAAATACGGCATACAAGAGAGTAACAGAGGAAGTCTAAAAGAAGGTAAGAGCTCTTGAGGCGTCTCAAGGTTTCAATCACTGCCGACGCTCGATTCCCACCCGGCACTCCAGCGGCTTTCGCAGGAATCCTTCCCGGGTGTCAAACTAGGACATGAAGTCAGTTCACGTGCAATGGCCATGCTGGTATCAAGGAACGCACCACTTTAGCCGGGTCGGCCAGGACGAAATGGTAGCGTCGGAGAATGGAAGAGATGATAATTAATAGTTCCATGGAAGCGAGGTTGCGTCCCACACATGCTCTGAAAGTTAGATAGTCAGAATTAGCAAGCCAGTGTGGCATGAAAACGTTATGTACCTAGGCCCATAGGAGAAAGGATTGAAGCCTTTCTGGAGAGTGGCGTTGTCACGTTCGAACCACCTTTCGGGACGGAACGCATCCGCATCTTCTCCCCACACTTTTTTGTCCCGGTGAATTGTGTAACTTGGGACACTGAGAATAGCGCCTTGGGGGAAATGAATGCCTCGGATGGTCAGACCGCCTTCAGGAGCGATACGAGGAAGACCTATGGACGATGTCGAATGAAGACGTAGGGCTTCATTGATAACCGCTTCCAGATAAGGTAAGCGTTTGACTTGTTCATATGTCGAAACATATTCATCTTCACTGCCGAGGGCATCGTCAAGCTCCTTCTGGAGCTTCTCTTGCACACGAGGATTGGCGGCTAGGTAATATGTAATAGCACAGGAGGAGCTGAGAAATATGGGAACGGTGATCGAGCATGAGTGGCTGGGAGACTTACTTGGAAGTAGTATCGGATCCGGCAATAAGCTGGGTGAGGGCTTCTGCCGTGAGTTCTTCTCTACCCATGAGATTGCCCTCATCGTCGCGACCCTCTTGCAGCTTACTCAAGAGATCGACGCGGTCGGTTGGAGAATTAAAACGTTTGGCGACGGCAGCGACTGCGAGACCTGCCAAATTCTTGACGGCTTTACCACCTTTGCGGTACCAGGGAAGCATACGGACCCAAGATCGCCAGGAGGGAGGGAGAACTCCCATGGAAGCCGAAAACTCTCCACGATCATTAAGAATTTGAACGGCAGGGATATGGACGAATAGAGCGTCGTTCTTTGAGCCGTAGGAATTCATGACATCCTTCTGGGAGACAGCGACGGGGGCAGAGTCCTTGGCGTTCATGATCATTCCAAAGGGTGAGCCGAAGGCCAAGTCGCCAATGGTATCAAATGCCAGATAGTTGTACCCTGAGATAATGAGTGGAGTGGAACTGAGAAGGAGGAGCTGCTTACATGGAAGACAATCAAGCCACAAACGACTATCTTTACCAAACCAACCACCTTCTCCTTCGTCGCCAGATTGGTTTTTGAGGGCTTTGTCATACAAACGGTCCCATTGGTTCATGAACTGAGAGACATAGAGACGGATGGAAGGCTCGAACTCCAAGACGTTCTTTTGGGAAAAGACAGCAGAGACTATCTTGCGCTTGCGAGCATGGTCGGCGCGGTCCCTAGTATTGAATAAACCACGGTGGATGGAGACGAAGGCGTCATAAAAGTCGGATTTAAGGCTGCCGTTGCCATGCGCATATACAATTTGGAGTGCATCTGGATCGGCAATAGAAACATGATTTGGTGCGAGACGGACGAAAGTTCCTATAGTTAAGAAGATGAGAGAAAGCTTGGACGGTTAATATGTTAAAAAATACCATATTTGTTGTGCAACTTATGTACAACGTCTGAACGATGACCTTGGCTGGAAACCCAACCTAGCCAGAGGTCTGAAAAGCGAGCAAGAAATGGACCTGGTATTCTGCGTTGGTTGTAAGAATCTCTGAGATAAGGAAATAGGTGGGCCAATAAGACGGGTACAGGCACGAGGAGAAGGACTGAAAGGTAGTTGAGACCTCCAAATGGTACGAGAGATTTGATGGTGGTGAGGAGGTCAGACGACATTTCTTAATTTCTGACTGTGGTGGAGGAGAAAGAGAGAACTTTATAAGAGACGCCCCATGAACCATGTTTCGAAATTCGCGAGCTGGTCGGTCCTGGGGTGGAATGTCGGAACTTAGACCAACAACGGCTTGATGCGATGCCGTCATTCGGGTGAACAATTCGATCCAATTTGAAGCTGAAGAGCTTGACTTACTTGATACGGAATCTCCTTGTGGAAGCTCTATCAACTATGGAAATCTGAAGCTGCTTGAGATATTTGATACAAGTTTCTACGCAATCAATTCTCCTTTGCAAAAGCTTCCCGGATCAACTCCTTGACACACGTGACAATGTCGTTAGTCATTGCAATCAGGAACTCCGCTTACGTCATAAGTTGCTGCCCCGGGCCCCTCAGATCTGAGAGCCTCTATAATATAATATATCTAATGTTCTCCAGTAGCCTTAAATACTCTCTGAGAAAGCTTCCCCAAGTCATGATCTCGTCGAACGGGTCAGAGTTATGGAGGTCCCATTTTAGACACCGTCTTCCGGGCAATGTCTAGGTCTTCATCTACATGTCGCCTGTTCATGTACTGCGTGTTTGTACAAAACGACTTCGGCACCAACTTGGTCTCACGACATGTCAAGAACACGCCAGAACCTGATGTACCTCGAAGACGCCCGGACCCAGTTTACAGGCCTTGTATGACCGTGCCTGATGGCCTGACATGACAGGAGCACAACTTGGCGTGCCGAGGACTCAGAACTCAGTGTTCACTTTCCTTCTTCTTTCCCTCATCCTGAACCCACCAGAAGTGTCGCCCTCCATGTTTCACTCTATCACCTTCCTCGTCCTATCTTTCATCCTGTCTGCCCATGCTCAAAGTCCCACTTATTCAGCAACTTATTTGCCTTCAGACGCTCCCTATCAATCCGAGCAGGGTCAGGCAGGCTACAACAACTGCACCACTGGCTACGATCAGTCTTCTCAGTGCCAGAATTCTTACCGTGCGTGCTACCAATCCCTGATCAGCATCCTTGACTTGACTGACTTGGTGTTTCCCCAGTGAACACTATTCAGGACTGGTGTGTCTGGGCGCCTCCTCAACCAGGCCCTGGCTCGGTCATCGGGAACACCGAGGTACGCGTGTTCACCTCTGCCTTGACGTCTGTAAAGAAAAAACGTGCACCCGTCTTAGCGAATCGAAGTAGCATGGTGCATGAAGGTGATTTGCTCGCTATATTTAGTCCTCTCTCTCACCTGATAGTAACGTTCCCTTCAGAGCGGGTACGGAACGCGACTGATTCCAGACGGCACTATCACTGGTGCACACCTCGTGGTCACCCCAGACTATGTTCAGATCACTGGTGGGTACATCCAATCCTTACTGAGCATCCGCGGCAACCAAAATGAACCCAGGTGTCGGAAACCTCGCCAATATCAACATTCCCGCTGGCGACGGTGGCGGCGAACTTGATCCTCACGGCGCAGATGGCAATGGAAACCCTATTGGCGGCCTCGTGTTCTCCAGCGCATTCGGCGCGCTGGAGGAAATTCACGAGTGGACGGTAATTTATCGATCGCTCGGACAGAATCCCGCAGCGTCCTGATTAAGTTCTCCTTTCACCTAGAATTTTGTGTCGGCTGATATGTTCTGCTTCCGCGCGTGCAAACCCTCGGTAAACGCGCCAACCATGTGCCAACATATCTATGATGTCATGGGGTGCGACTGGAATATGCCTGCTAATTACTCTCCGGGCGTGTTTGAGGAGTGTCTGGGTGACTCAGCTCAGGTGAGGCGTCATTTTGATTGTTCATGCTGATCACCTGGTTGAACGTGTGCGAAGCCTATGGGCGTCTATGGGACGTCTACGTTCTACCAAGGGGGGCCTTCCACACCAGCTGCCCATCCAATCCCTCCTTCCTCCAGCTGCACGTCCTATAGTACAATCAGCAACGGCCAGGGTGTCTTGGTCGGACAGATCACATCTGCCGCTGGCACCTCAACATCAACGCCAACATTAACAGCAACATCGACGTCAAAGACTGTGCGTACTCACTCCCACAATCATCATTCGTGCTTGAAGTACCATCATGGTCATCTTTGTACTTCTTTTGCGCCCGTTGCTACAACTACCACATCGGGCGTGCCCACTTCAAGTTCACTTTCACTGGACATTTCAAGCTCCATCCTTTCGTCTTCAAGTCTCTTTTCTTTAGATTCTGCCAGCGCACAGGCACCACCTTCATCTTCATCTGCATCTGCATTCATAGATTCTACTGCACAGTCATCGTCTCCTCCGACGTCATCTTCAAGTTCATCCATAGATTCACAGTCATTGTCTCTTCCAACTTCATCTTCAAGTTCATCCATAGATCCTAATTCACAGTCATTGTCTCTTCCGACTTCATCTTCAAGTTCATCCATAGATCCTTCCTTCTCGTTCCCTTCAAGTTCCTCCTTTGCATCATCTTCCTCTCTTTTCCCTGTCTCTTCCTCATCTTCCTCTCTTCTCCCTGTCTCTTCCTCAACTTCCTCTCTTGTCCTTGTCTCTTCCTCTACTTCCCCCACGTCTAGTGTTCAGAAAAGCTCACTCCAATGTCCTCGTTCTGTACAGGGCACTTCCGGGTCTTCAGCATCGGGAAGTGGACTAAAATCGAGCAGTTCGTCAGCTGCTATACTGACGGTACCTCCTGTTGGCTGGCAACGCTTGGCTATCCTCTCTTCGACGATCGTGATAGGGTTCTCGCTGGGCGTCATGGTGGTTTTGTAGTGGATACCTCGTGATATTCTTTCTAATTGTCGCTAGAACCTCTGGACTGACCAAGTCAGATGTACAACACTGGTCGTATCTATCATTCCGTATTGGTGAACCGAAGCAGAGAGACATTAGAATACCAGGGTACTTTTTTTTATCAGGATATTGTTGGGATACCGTGCACTTTCTGTTAATACATGTGTTCTTTCATTTGTAATCGCAGCTGAAATGAAACTTCTTCTTTACAGAGGCTCGATATCAGGAACTGGACCAACGGGAACTACCCTTAAGGGGTTTACCTGCCGTGAATGAATACGGGCGCGCTAAAGAACCCACAGTACGGCTCACCGCTGTCTGGGACCAGTAATAATGCTCCTTGATGTGATCAAACTTCGTGCTTGACTTGAAAGCATCGTTGTTCCAGTATAGCTTCCTCATCCAGCTATTTGACGGAAATGAGTCCATCATCTTATCCACATGGATGACGAACTTACAGATGGATGTTAGGGTACCCATGACGGATGTCACGCAAGTTGCATTTAAAGTGGCCCACATACACGGGGTCAAAGCGGATCTGAGCAAAAGGAACAGGAAAGAAGTTTAGTGCGAAATGGGATGTACTCAAGGATCGTACGTACGGTGGTGACGAATAACCTGATGTCCGCTTCGGTGAGGGTGTTGCCCACGAGGTAGTCCTTGCCTTTGAGCATCTCCTCGAGTCGGTCAAGAGACTTGAATAGGGGGTAGACGGCGTTCTCGTATGCGGACTGGGTAGATGCAAATCCAGCTTTGTACACGCCATCTGCACACGGGCTCATCAGGCAAAGCCCCAGCGTAGAGACTCAGACGCACTGTTCACGGTGTCATACACCCACTCGTTAATACCATCAATCTCCTGGCGGTGCGCCTCGGGGTAGATATCGATCTCCGCTTTGTCGGCAGGAAGCAAGTGGTTGAAGGCAGTATTCAACATGCGGATAATTTCGGAGCTTTCATTGTTGACGATAGTGTTGAGCTTGTTGTCCCACAGAACCGGAACCGTGAATCTAATTCATGATATAGCAACGAAACGGAAAATGTTACGGTGAGGAAAATAGACTTGCCTTCCACCATAGTTCTGATCAGCGAGGAAGTAAAGATCTTTGATGTGCCGCAAATTTGGATGTTCGATGTCGTCATCTGCATCCTGCCAGCTCGGATCTGCATTCTTGAAAGGCCAGCCGTGCTGGCCCATGTGAGGAGATACTACGGTAACAGCTACGAGAGAGTATTATAGGGAGTTATGAAGTGCGTAAATTGACGGGGACTAACGGATGAAATCCTCGAGTCCTTTCAGTTTCCGAGTGATAAGAGCTCTCGTAGCCCATGCTGAGATATGGTCATCCAATAACGATGCATTAAATGTATGATGTTCATATTACTCACGACACGCATAAGACACGTAGAGGTGGTATCTCCCTAGACGTCGATCGAAGTTTTTGATAACAATAAATATACTTCTAATAGCCATTTACCTTTCTCAGGAATGAACTGGCCGTCGTTCTTGATGAAGTTCCTGAAGCTCGATGCCAATCTCTTGAACGAGCCATCGGGCTCCGTCTTCATTTTACCTATGTCGCTCATGTCTGAGGTGTCTTTAGTAGAGGTCATGATATGTAGCTGATGGTGAAGTGAACGGGATGAGCGTGGGGATGAAAGAGCAATCAGGGGTTTAGACCGCGAGCTGCGGCATATGAGCGCCAAATACATCATGTGATAAACACCCGGCAGGGGTGACGTTGCTCCGCACAATCACGGTCTGCGCCGGCGCCTTTTAAGCAAAAACGTCTCATGCAAAACCGATGATATGATTCCATGTCATCATGCGGAACGCTGGACGACTCGGATGCTCCCGCCACGCTAGAATTGTTCATTCATACATTGTTGGCAGATTCGATCATCTTTTGCGCAACTGCCACGCAACTCATCCGAGTCGCGGCTGTGCCCGTCTTGAAGCTTCTGAAGATCGCTATAAGTGGTGATTAGGCTCTCGATGACCCGTCGCTAGTCTTCTGCAACAGGACATATATTCACTCACCCGCGCGCAGGTGATTGCCGGCGCGGCCACCACCACAAGTCGTCTTCTGGCCTAAGGCATGCTCTATATGCGGGTTAAACTTTAAAATATTGCCTGGTCGCCGTATTTCTCCTCGCGTCATGACTGCCCATTTACCAGACTATTTTGTGAGTGTTAGGGCCATGGTATCGAAAGAACGACTACCTTCAGTCACCTGTGGTCTGTCTAGGGGAGACTAGTGTTGGGCGTTCCTCGCGCTCGTCTCCAGCATGTGGCCGAAAAGAAGTTTAGTGACAGTAAGCAATGTCAAGAGTATTAGCAGTGTGTTTCCTACGATAAATATTATACACCTTATACATTATTACTAGCGGCCCGGATACTTTCCTTCGGACATTCCATTGGCGTTCGCGAGCGTGCTTTCATCCGTTGGAGAGCTTGTGTGGTCAGTGCTCCCTACGGTCTGGCTGAGATATCCGAGTCCCACTCCATTGCATTCTTCCGTTGGGTGTTTGGATGCGTCGCCGCCGGGCTTCCGATCGAGCCTACTTGCATTGGAATTGAAATTGGAAAACACACTTTTATCCGCTGGCGTTGGGGAACTGGGAAGTTGGCATTCCCCATTGTAGTTCCTTCTGTTGGCGTTGGAACGTGTTACTGCCGGCCTTCGATCCCGTTGGCATTCTACCATCTCAGGGGTCTTCATGTTGTGAGTTAGGCGGCAAGTTGTTCATTGTTGCATGATATGATGAAGGCCCATCGATCTTGGAGACCAAGAGCCTGCGGAAGCCAATCTGCTCAAATACTTGCTCCCCTAGACAAGGACAAGTCCAGTCACGCTGGATGCTGGTAGTACTAGTAATTGACGCTAATTAAGGGTATTCGACGAGCATACCCGTTGCGAGTGTTATAATCATGATTGTTCGTTCATTTCCGTTCTCTTCTAAAGACAGGAGATTCCAGAAAGGTGAAAGCTGATCCTGGCACTTGGAAATTAACGGTTCCACTGTGGCCATCAAAGGACTAGTCCACAACCTCAGAAGGTCTTTCGCTTGATGCCGCTGAGGGACACTATCATACACAGTCTAGAAACCGTTAGAAGTATGGGATCAATATTGCCTCACAAGTTCAATTGAAGAGAAACTATAACGGCGCGTTGGTATAGATAACCCCAGTAGTTCGGGAGGAGATTGTGAATATACCATTTTGGGGGCGACCACGACGTCCGAATGGCACCTAGGCCAGTGGGGCTATGAGGTCATGACTCGTGGTCGTTATCTTGGACAAGGCTCCGCCATCTGCCCCGAAAGCATTTTCTTTTTGGCGAACATGTCCTCACCACCCATCATGTTGCGCTACCCATTGGGCATTGCAAACTACTCCTAGTCAAAGGATTTTACAGTGAGCCCTGCGGCGTGAAGCGAATTATCGAGACAAGTGTGCAATGTAACAACGGAAGCCCAACTAACTTTTCCAGAGATGCTCTACGTGCCCGCCATCCCAACGACACCCACATGGTCACGAATTTTCGCAATTTCACTGGCTGTCAACCCTCCCTTGCTTGCCCGGAGGAAGTCCTCAAAGGCGACGAGTGCATCACCGTCGTTAGTAAACTCCGTCCTAATGATGTGTTATCAACCACACTTTGGAGGCGATGCTCGATCATGCGACTTACCTCAAGAAGGAGTACAGACGATCCCAAAATCCTGGTTCGGAGATAACACCCTGGTAAGTGGACCGCGCCGCAGGTGACATTGAAGCGGTGGGTATAAAGGATGTGTCAAGAGTTAGATCAATGTCATGAGGTTTGCCCTCCAGCTCGAGAGACACCACTGAGGGTGATGGTGATAAGACAATGGAGGGTGTGCGTCTATGTCCTTGCGGTACTTTTATTTCTGGAAGAGCAGATAGCGTCATCTTTACTGGAGAGGATTTGGACGGGGTAGATATGACATTCGCTGGATCCCAGTCAAATCCGGGTTTGAGCATCAAATTTATAGTGTCTCCTTCTTTCACGCCGTATTCCTTGAGGAGCTTGGTGTCAGCGAGTGCCTTTCCTTTGAGTAAAAGGCGCTGTGCTTCTGCGGGCGGTGCGTGTGGTTGAGAGGCAAGCGATGCTTTCACTTCGGATACAGTATCAGTTGGCTGTACAGTAAGTGTGAATGACTGCGGAGGTTTTGTCGACTTGAACGTAAGGCTTATGGATACAGCTGGTGATCTCGCGTTAGATTACCATCGGTAATGGATTCGAGATTACATATACCTGTCTGGGTGGTAGGCTCTCGTTTACGTTCTGGAACAGGTGGCAGCTCGACCTGAAACACGGTTTTCACGTAAGAACATGAAATATCATCTCAAGTCAGACACGCACTTGTAGAATAGGGACTTTCTTTAGTGAATTTTGTGGGGGCTGGTGGTAGTCGTCACTATACACAATCGGCTGGGCACCGATGACTTTTATAAAGCTCCTGACAAAGACTAGTTCTGCTTGATCAGCCATTTATCTTGTCGTGTGGTGTGTGATTGAGACGAAGAGCAGTGCTTGGCTACTAATGTACTTTTGTGGCGGTGCAGGCTATTGGGTTGTCGTGACTGCTGTCACATCTTCATATTAGCGTATGTGACCGTGACTCGGTATCCTTCGCGTCACACTCGTTTCTCCTCCCAAGCTCGATGGCCGTATGTTTCTCCCTTGGTAATGACAAGCTCTTTCACTGACTTTTCTTCACGTGCAGTCAGGTTTTAGTTACACTGGAGGTGCGCAGCGAAAAATTGTGATAAATTATGTTGAATGCTGACCTGTTGAGTTTAGGCCGTTCGCGGTGTTTTGCCTACTGGCAAGAATTCTCAAAGGTAATACCCGAGAGTACACTTTCATGAAGTTAGCTTCTTACAGTGATTTCACAGTGCTACGCCGAGGCTGACTCACCTAGTCAATGCCGGCTGCAGGCAGATGATTATCTAGAGTGTCTCCATCACACGAAAGAGGTGAGTGTTCCTGCTGTTTGCCTCGTGTTGCCTCGTGTTCTGAGTCGTGTAGATTGCGCGTGCAAAGGCTGTGAAAGCCGAGTTCATTAAACAGGCGGAGCACCACGCCAAAGAAGGCCGTAAAGTGGCTGATGTGCTAGCGGACGGTGTGATTGTTGGAGTAGGGCTGATACAACGAGACCAAGCCGAGGCAGGCAAGCTCAAGTAGAGTACCAGATGTTACCCTTTGTCGCTGGGTTGACTTGCATGTTTCCATCCTTCCACCTCACCAAGCGGAGTATTGAACCGACCAGGTGTCAGTCAGCAAGGCCACGTTTTCGAAGTCCCTCCTTACGACTGACTACCTATTTTTGCAAACAACGTGTTTATTGCATGTTTCCTACATTTTGTGCTCGACGTTGAACGCAACGGTAGAAACATTGAGCTCTTCCGTTCCTCAGGAGCGGACTTTAAACAAACTATGAGATCGTCACTCAGAAACTTTCTTTCTTCATTACATCTTCGTTCCCGACCAGATATTTCCACTACTTCTCACACCGACCACATCATGGTCGCGCAAGGTGTCGGTTCTATCAGTTCTCCTATCGTCATTTCCGACGACGAGGACGAAGCTTTGATAGACCTCCAGCTGCGAGTTGATTCAGATTCTGCGGACGGTGACCAGAGCGATCGTTTGTGTACTCCACCAAATGGTAATTCGGAGGAGCTTTCTGCGGCGAGCAAGGGCTACAATATGGCCCTGAATATGGGCTATTGCCCAGGTCGCGGCCTAGGACGCGGCCTCGACGGTGAGTGCCGTTGTTGTGCGCGCCCTTCACTTATCCAGACGGTAATCACTCTAGGCCGAGTGGAGCCTGTATGCCTTGAGGTTGGTCTGAAACGCAAACGGGTAGACAGTGGTATTGGGTTTCAGCTATCTCAGCGGTGCACCCCGGGCTTGCCACTCAGGAAAGGAGACGGTAAGCTGAACAAGAAAAGGAGAAAGGAGCAGCCTACCCTTGGAACTTCTCCACGAGTTTTCAGGTCCCAGAAGAATTATGCATTGCAACCTGCGTCGCTTGCCGCCCCGAATGGTACCTCTAAGGCTAACCAAGGACCCTGGGCAGCACTCGCTTCAAGTGGTAAAGGCAAGGAACGGGAACACCTTGCCGCCCGACCACCACCTCCGAAGCCAGTACCGAGTCCGGTTCGGCGTCTGCCTATAGCTCCTCAAGGCCCGAGATCGAACCTTCCATACAGTCCCCCATTACCTACCGCGTCTCCGCCCAAAGGCCCTCGTAGCTGGCTGGCGTCTCAAGCCCAGTCCCCGCCGCTGGCTCCTCAAACTCCGCCCATTGCACCACGAACACCACCCACTGGGCCACGGGCCATGCAACAACAACAACAGCAGCAGCAGCAGCAATACCACCTTCCGAATAATGGGTATGCTGCACCTTCTGCTATTGTATCCCCTGTATCGCAACCTGGGTTTCCTCAGATGCAAACGCAGCCAGCGAACAGCTATTCTGACGGGAAGTCTACAGTCATCCCATCTACTCAACCTGCGTTTCCGCAAATGCAGCAGCAGCAGTCGCAGGGTTTCATGTACAACACTCCCTTTGCAGGTGGCTCAGTTGTATATCCTACCGGACCAGAATTGTCCGAGCCATGGCAAACACAATATAGCATGGTAACTGTCGCAGCGCCTCCACCTCCGGCCACCTATTTTATTGCGTATCCCGACTACTCGAATCCAGGAGCATATACATACGTACCGGTCCCAGCTATGCCCACTGGATATCCACCAGCATCAGCTGCTGTCGATCCATATACTGCTGCTACAGGTCAGACACCATCCAGTGATTTTGATTCTTCTGCTGCATCCATACCTGTTACTGGAACCAGTCAGCCCAACGGGCACCAACCTATATCCACCACTGTCCCTGATCACGACGACGAGGATCACTCGGACTCCTCGACGCCCGAGCCGTCGTCCAAGAAGCTGCTCCCAGAACAGATGCGGAAGTCAAAGCTTAAGATCGTCCCCATCGGGCACGCACCCGAGGCAGATCCTAACAGTAAGACAGGGACATACGCAAAGCCACTCGCCTCACAGCCTAACCCCGCATGTACGCTCGTGCTTGACAGCATCCCGACGCGGTTCCGCAACCCGTCGTGGGTGCACAAGTGGGCATTGAATGCAGGGGAGGCAGAGCCGGTGTGCGTGGAGGTGGATGCGAAGAGCGGGAAGGCACTAGTAGAATTTGAGGGTGCTGCTTCTGCGCGGAAGGCGTTTCAGAGTAAGCAGTTGAAGGGGAAGGGGAAGCATGCCATTCGAGCGTGGTGGTATAGGGTTACGGGGGTGGGTTCTAATGCTGGTGTTGGTGAGATCGAGGAAGGCGAAGTAGAGGATGGGAGCACGAAGAAAAGCGACTCGATTGCTAAGTTTAGCAAGAGTCAGAAGAAGAAGTCGCAGCGGAAGCAACAGAATCCCCAAGGTAGTTCGAGCGGGGTACAGGTTACCGCGAGCAAGGATACTGCTGTTGACCAAAAAGCACACGCACCATCTACTGAGCGAGAAGATGCGTCTACCGATGCAGCAGCACCTCGCAGCCATCGGTTCTCGGTCGATGATTTTTCTGCGCGCTTTGATGGGTCTAGTGGCGTGCAGGATGATGGTCTCGGGACTGGCCATTTTACACAAGATGACGAGGATCATATATCCATTGCATCTTCCTCTGGTCCAGTCGTGGTATCTCATGACGACAGAGACGAAGATATGGATATTTCCACACCAGTAGTGACGAGTCATATGCCCAGTGACCTGCTATCACCCGCTGAAGACTGTGGAAACGAATGGGTCAATGTGGACCTTCTGTCTGCTGTGGACATGGACGTGGCTTCTGCAGTGGCTTCTGCAGACAATGGTCCAGTCCATGCATTAGATTTAAAGGCCGCACAACAACAGGATATAAATCCTGCAGAGGTCCCAGCGATGGCCTTGACACTGCCACCTATCGAGCCAGACTCTTATTTACATTCTTCTCCCACAGACGCACTGTCGTCTCTCTTATGTACAGAAGCGCCTGACGAGGATCCCTTAGAACGTTCACACTTAGCCAATCTCCCATCACTGGCACGCGAAAAAGAACTCGAAGAAAACAGCATCTCGACTAAATCCGCACCGATTATGGAAGATATCGACATGATCAATCCCCTCGTATCTACCGCCACCCTCTCGAGCTCTCCCTCACAACTACCAGTACCCTTGGCACGCGAGCCGTCTGTGGACAAGATTGCGCTTGAAATGAACTTGCGTAGACTTGTTCGGGAAAGCAAGCAGAACAAGGCGACTACTCGCAGTTCTACCGCCTCTCCCGCGTCCACTTATCTTACACTAACCCCCGCTGCCTCCGCAGTCAATGGCGATATTGCCATTGCACAACCCAGTCCTGCCGTTTCGCCAGTGACGTTTGTTTTGCCTGTCTTTTTCTATTGAATCCATGCTCACCTCTGATCAGCAGCTTGGAAGACCTCGCTGTTTCGTTTATTTCCGAGACGATAGAAAGCATCCAACCGACGGTGCACAAAACCGCGACGCCCATGAATGCACGACATGAGCTGCTGCAGAAGCAACTTAAGCTTGAGCAGTACATTTCGCAAAGCAAGGAGCTTATCGCGAGGCTCAATCGGGCGCAGAGTAAGGAGGAGAAAGAGAATATTATGTGCGCGATGCGTGAGTGGAGCAGGTAAGTCAAGTTCTAACATCAGGGACGGTGTGGCTGGGGCTAAGCCACGCGCAGACTGATGGAGATGGATTCGGTGGGTGTGGAGAGGAAGAGCCCTGCGGTGACGAGTAGGTTCTGCTGGCCTTGCTCGTGTGAGGAAACGGTGCTGGTCATTAGTGATGATGAAGACGAGGAGTGAGATTGGATGGGAGTTGGTCATCTGTTTGACAGCCTGAAATATTACAGGTATGTTGCTTTCATTATACTGGGGGCGGGGGTGGTGCATTTTTAAGGACTTGGATACACGGTGTACTTAATGGCATGAGCATGTTCATTTGTTGTCTTTAAAACTCGTATTTGAGGCTGCTATTGCAGCTATTGTGTGTCCAGTCTCGTTGCTCAATGCTCAGTTCTCAGCGGTGGCACATTTGGTCCCATACGCCCACATGAATCGTGATGTTATTTGGCACTCAATAAGTAATAGCAGACATTATCAATCTCGACTGCTCCAGTTCGCGCCCCACTACTAGTATTCCATATTTTGTTGACTTTGCTGCTACATAGTCATCCCGCGATCTGGCTAAACCCCATATGAATTTGACGATCTATCGAATTGGCGCAGCTTGGAGAAGTCCGTATTCGTTGATGGCTGCAGGCTAGCTCGCACCCTTCAATCTCAGTGAACTCGACGCCACTCGCGCCAAGGGTCTACGTAATTTTGACAGCGGGTGAAGCTGAGAGCTGAGTCCGAGAAAGACTCAGCTGAACAGATCATTCAGCCTGCGAATTGAAAGTCCAGTACAGTGGCATTGGTCTAGACGCACTTCAAGCTACAACAAACATAGAGGGGCTAGACATCGTCCACGATGAATGCCCATCATGCCAAGCTCGCGGTATGTCACGGTAATGAAAGATAACTTCCATTGGACCCAGTCAAGAGTCAAGACCCGGTTTCTGCCTCATTGCCACTCCGCTCCATTCAATGTCCGTGCACGCCGCTCAGTCTTTGAGAACAAGAACAATCATAAAATCCCGAGTCTGGCTAGCTGGAAACACTGCCATGTAATTGGTTCAGCTGACGAAGCCGGGAATTCAACAAGTGACACTGAAAATGGGCACTCTCGGGATTCAGATTGACTAGCAACCGGATTCCTTGTTTCCTTGACGTCTTCAAAACGTCCAATGGTTTCTTTCACTTGCACCGACTTCCTCTCTTCCCATTACTCCAACGCACGATCATCCCCTCTGCGATATGGCATAGACACTCGTGCCCAGCCTATGCCGTACTCACTTCTCGCACTACAGAAGATAGGGCCCCACACCGCCGTTAACAGCGTCTCCTTCCCGTCTATGACGCTCACTGTCTCCGAGTTCTGCATTCTTCCCAAATTATAATGACTCAGAAGACGGGGATGACGCTGTGAGCCTTGTACTGATTTTATTCACTCACAAAAGATATTATTGCAAATTGATTAGCATTGGGGATACGATATCATTAAAGCCGCTCCTTTGCACCTGCTCAGCGCTGGGACGGTTTCTCGGCATAGAGCGCATGATCCACGTCCGTATAATAATCGCTAGTTTTGCCCATGCGCCATCCTCAACTGGATTTAATATATATTGAGACTAGGATAGCCGTATATCTGACGATAGAATATACGGGAAACAATAAAAAAACCATTGAGCGTTGAATAGGGCAACATGTGAGCGTGAAACAGTACTAGTTGAATCCGATATCGCTACTTTTGTCAGCGACCAAACAGATTACAAACATCATAAATAGGCACAATCTCCTGGCTTCGCGACTTGACCTTCTACCACCACAGCATCTCCGCTCATCGTCGTCGTCCAAACTCATCTGTAAGTCCTTTTCCAGTTTTCACTGCCAATTTATTCCACTCACTCTGTCTCCTTTATACTCCATTTTCTTGATATCGGATGGAATGCCTCATCCTCTATAACTGCGCTTCCTCCGCATCTTCTGATCCTGTGCGATTTCGGTCGATCTCATGACGATTCTTTCTGGCTTGTTGATGAAGTCTCGAATCCTTTATAACGACTTTCTGCCATGGCCTTGAAGCGCATTAACAAGGTCCGTTTGTTGCTACTTGTGTTTTTGTGGCGATGCTCGCCACCCGCGCTCATTTCTGACATGTGGCACACAGGAATTGATTGACCTCGGACGTGACCCACCCTCGTCCTGCAGCGCAGGCCCTGTAGGCGACAACATGTTCTCATGGCAAGCAACGATCATGGGCCCGGTATGTCGTCTTGCTCTTGATCCTGGCTTTATCCTGATCGAGTCACCTGACATCATTACAGACTGACTCACCATACTCGGGTGGTGTTTTCTTCCTTACAATCACGTTCCCCACCGATTACCCATTCAAGCCACCCAAAGTCAGCTTCAGGACGAAGATTTATCACCCTAATATCAATGCCAATGGATCCATATGTCTGGATATTCTGAGGGATCAGTGGTCACCAGCGTTGACTATATCGAAAGGTGCGCATAGTTGTATTGTCCAATGACCTCAGGCCTACATCGTGCGGCGTACAGTGTTGCTTTCGATTTGCTCGATGCTGACGGATCCTAACCCCGATGATCCTTTGGTACATGACATCGCCCACCTGTACAAGACCGACCGTACTCGCTACGAAGCAACGGCTAGAGAGTGGACAAGGAAGTAAGTACCTACTACATTCGTTAAGATCTGGTCTCACCTTAGGGGTCTATTGCAGATATGCCACGTAGTACGGTGCCCATTTACTTTCGCTAAGCAGTATACATGAGTTGTATTGGTCTGCTGTATAAGAACGCATCCAATGTCCCTTGTACATCATTGCATTTCTATGTTTTAGTATCCTTTCCTTTGTTTGCGCCAATGAACAATGAACGCTGAAGAATTCGTCCGAGTCTGACTTAGTTTGCCATGTCGAGTACATTTCCGCGTTTCACCATCATCGTGTAACACATGTTGCCATGGTGGCGTGGTAAAATGTGGTAGGACTCAACTTGGCTGAGCAATTCCGTCAGTAACGCAGGCAGTTGTGCACGATGGAGAACAATTATACAGTGAGAATAATAGCCCATTACTTTTCTTCAAAATTTGACTAAGTATGGATTGTTTAGTGCATTACCAACTAATACTAATATGGATGATCGACGTTGCCCGCTGACAACTCCCGGTGTTGAAACTTTTTCAAAACACCCCCTGTAGAGAACAGCTCGCAAGAATGTATCGCCCGATTAATTGCGATATGCTCGGCGCGCATGTCATGTCCATTTGTCCTGCAGCGCCCCCTCCTTGGAACAACTCGGTGTCCAACACAATCCCAAAATAGCTCCAAGCTCGACGAATGACGATGGTTTGTAATGCGTATAGTGCCTCAACGCCGGGTGTGACCCCCTAGCACAAGCCCACCCTCGTGGCCATGTCGAGTGCAACCGCTCCGCGCCCGATGGCGCACCAGTGTTTTGTTTCCCGGGATTTGCATCGGCTGACCTTTTGTCCTTGCGCGCAGTAATCGGACGCGTCAGCTCCCTACTCTAGAGAAATGGATTCCAGTGTGCCCAAGAGCCTTTCGAGTCCTGCATCGCCATCCGTGCGTGGTATATGAAGGCACACAAGGAGACCTGAGTTATTCATCAATCAAACGCACAAGTCTTCGTTCGCTAAGTTTATCTACTCATCTCCTCGACCATGTACGGAAGCAACCCATTCTCAGCGCAAGACGCATGGAACGCAGCGAACGGCCAGTCCTCCTTGGGCTCCAGTGCGCCCCCGCCGTCCGTGTTCGGCGCTCTTCCTTACCCCTCTGCGTCCTCGCCGCTGCCAAACTCAGTCACATTCAATTTCATGTCGCTCAGGCCAACGATCTTGAACTGCAAGGTCATCGGACCGCGCAATGAGATGTATTTTAGCGTTGTGACAGACGCGGGCTACACGATGCTGAAAGATGCACGTGGGTCGAATATCGCGCTGTTGGAGTGGCAGAGTCACCCAACGGTCGAGGCGCCCAAGCTCCTTACAAAACAGCCCGTGTACCAATGGCTTAGACTCTCGACTGAGAGAAGGTGCGTTTAATCGATTTTGTGTGGGATGCAAGATGATCTCATCCGTGTAACGTTCCGTAGTCAACGATTCATGGTCCACAACGGCGTTAGCTACACATGGAGCCCCTATGACAGATTTCTACAGGTAGGCAAGACATTTTCTACCGTGATATCATTTCGTTGACGATGCTTGCGACAAGCTCTCCATTCCAGGCTCGTATGACGTACTTGCTCGAATATCGAAGACATATGATGCTGTGGTTCTCGAATTAACTCCCCACGCCATCCAGCTCGGATTGTTGGAGGTTGGCGTGCTGGCCACGATCCTCCTGCAGTGCGGTAAGAGCATCGACTAGAGGAATGTTTTGACATTAGGGGTGTGCAGTGATAGATGCGTTTAACTTATATTACTAGAGAACTTGTAGTGCTCATTTAATTTGACTGGTGTGTCCTTTTCGATCCCGGAGGCCTTAGAAGCCTGCTCCTGGTTCTCTGGCCAATGTCCCAGAAACGGATTTCAAGGCAGTGATAATACGCTGTTGTTCCTTCCGATGCGAGGCAAACCCTTCTGCCACCACATGGGTGAGCTATTCGACCTTTTCCGTCAGCACCTCCAGGACAGTCACCACCGACATCTTCTCATTTATCTCCTCGACTTCCACCGGACTCGGACTTAGCTGACGAGCCCTCTTTTTACCGTTACCTCCGCATGACATCTCCACCTCATTCATCCTCTTCCTCCGCCTTGGTTTATCTGCATTTCCGGGAAATATGCATAGCTTCTTGCCGGACCTGCAGCTGTCACAAGAAGTGGCTTTGATACCGACCGCTGAGAATGTACAGAGCATATCGGCCTTGATGCATGCTGCGCATCGGTCACTGCCCTCATCCCCTGCCTTCTTCTTTTTTCTCTCCGCTTTCTTCCGCTCCTCCTCCTCCGCTCTTTTTCCAACCTCCTCAGCCTTCCGTCTAGCCTCTTCTTCGGCGCGACGACGCGCCTCCTCCGCAGCATGATGACATGCTTCCTCCGCCTTGCGTTGGTTTTTCTTTGCCTCCAGCATGGCAATGAGCTGTTCTTCGGAGAGGGCGTCGACTTCCACGGGGGCGGACATGATGACGAGAGTTTTATATCGAGGGTGATGACTCGGACGAGTAACGACAATGAACAGGCTCGCTGAGCGGCAGAAGAGCTAGCTAAAAACGAATTCCACCAATAAGTTAGGATCGTAGTTTGTAGGAAAAATAATAGCAACTCATCGCTCAGTCGTAGAAGAAAAGTGAATGTATCTCAAATGAAGGGGGGAAAAAAAACTAATACATAATCGGGGGACAAGCATTGGGTCGTTTCACTTGTACCTCTACGAAAGTATGTCACGGTAACTTACCCTGGCGCGAATCATGTCGGGTTTCTTCATTTTAGGGTCGATGTTTGACAAATGAATGAATTTTGGTGTAGTCCGGGATACTACTTTCATTAATTATTTGTACCATCACGGTTTCACCAAGGAAGACGTCTCAAACATCCCGATTCTCGTGCCGATTCTGAGGTCGATTCTCCCGTCGATTTTCAACGAGAATCCTGAATCGTTGTGAATCGTTGAAACGGCCCTGGACCTTGAGCCACATGCGTAACATGAGGTAAGATCTACGTAGTCATAACTTGGGTCAAGACTATGCTAATTGAACGCTCGGAGTGACTAAGAAGAAGGTTATTGTTGGAATCGGAACTTAGCATCGGATATGATGCGAGCGCAAATCGGAGCTTCCGCTCAGTAATGGTTTGTAAAGACGGACCATGGACTATTAGCTATCGTGCACAGGTACTTAACGGGCCGGTTATTTTCTATTAGCGTAGCATAGTATAAAGTAGATCGTCTTTTGACTCGTATCGTGATTTATCACCACAGTTATGTCACTAGCAGAATGGGGGTATTCAAACTGAAATTTAGGGCGATTCACACTCAATTCACATTGAAGGACTCGCGATGTTTGACTTTCTTCCTTCACACCTCATCACCAGTCAAATAACTTGTAGCTTCTGATTCGAGTGGTAGCTTCATGGACGGCATATTTAAGTTGGAGATGAATGATTAAATATAACAGGGTTCCTTTAAGTCGCTAGTTACATTAAAGAGGGAAAGTATCTACGACCGTTAATACAACGATAAACATGAAGAGGCAGCAGATCGATCTTCCGATCAACAGCAATCACGAAGCTTGAATCGACCTCATGTATTTTTCATAAAATGTTGTCTGTATGTGCCGCAGTTTAGTCGCCTCATCGATTGCAGTCAACTTTATCTGTGACTGTGACTGCGAACGCAATCAATATTCACCGATAGGTGGGTACAAACAAAAACGCACCAGCGCCAAGGGCTTCACAAGGTCAAGCACGGCTGTTAGACCAGAAATCATCTCGGCTAATGCGACTTTGTGCCGTGGGTCGGATAAATTAGACAACATGTCGGGCAGAATGTTGATAAGTCGGGGCACAGTGCGGGTGAAGTTGTCTAACTCCTGCTCCTCAACCGCATCTGGAACTGTTGATTCTGACAGCGAAGCATGCAACTCGGGGATGCGTGCCATAGCATGAGCATAGTCCATATAGACCTATGCGGGACACACGTTTCAGATAAACGGGTAGCACGGAAAGATAAATGCCTTCACCTTGCCACGTACATGCCACCCATCGACAGTCTGGTTGGCAATTCTTTCGAATAATGATATAAGCAGATCAAGGTCCTGCCGAATGACTGCTTCAGGTGCAAGCTCCACAATAGCAAGATCGTGAGCTTGCTGATATAACCCTGCATTCAAGTACAACTGGTAGGCCTCGAAAACCTTGCCTTCGTAAATAGCAAACACAGCCTTCAGGAAAGTTAGTGAGGGGGAGAATGAACAGTGAAAGATACTCACCCTGGCTTCGTTTACCCAAGCCATGGGAATCTTGAGGCTTCCGAGAATGCCGCTGCACATCCACTCATCCAGTTTGTCGGCAGAGCGGTGAAGAAGGTCTTTGATCGCCTTTTCACGACTGCCATCATCATCAGTATCTAAGGCATATACACGAACAATGTTTCTCACCCTGCAGACCCTTCTATGTGCAAAAGCACGAAGACAGCCTCCTGGAGCATGCCAAGTTGCTCCAGTTGGTGTGCGTAGCTGCTCGCAAGCAGGTCAGCGCTTGGACTATGGCCATCATGCCAATCCTGCTCATTATCATCATCCATGGCGGCCCTGCGCCTTCCGGGGTCCGCACGATCGGCAAAGTCGCGAATGCGCATACATCGTGATAAAATGATATACAGATGCCATGAGAGTGAATAGTCGCCTGGTGAGGGCCCGAATGAGAGTGGGGAAAGAACCTGTGATAATGAACATGCAGGGTCTGCATGTAAGCGAATTAGAGAGAAAAGGGCGTCCGAAGGCGGCGGCGAGGGAATTTTGAATGACAGCCGTTCTGCCGAGGGAGGTTCGAGGTATGGAGGGATGGGAGGGGAAACACGGAAAGGCGATTCTTGTCGTGATCGGTTGTATGACTCGAAGACCTGTGATATTGGTGCATCCATCGGCTCAGAGAACCACAGATGCAAACCCAAGGTACGTTTCCAGTCAAGACCTTTGACAGGGTCAACATCTGGACACTGCTCTAGACTACTACCTTTTGACCCCTCCACAACATCTAGCATTCCAGCAAGTAAGGCGTAAATTTTGCGCATGCTCTCCCCGATATGCACATCTATCCGCTGTTCCCGCCAGAGTTGTATTTGCTCCTTCAAGTCTTCCCTAAACTCAAAGTCACCTGAAGCCTGTGATATCAAAGTTGCGAGTTTGATATAGCCATTGTCCATGGCTACTTCACAGGCCCTTTCTATCCGGTTGCCTGTAAGGAGAGTGTATACAAATGCAGCAGAGTCTCCAGGCGAATGTTTCTTGATATCGGCATCTACAAGATGGCTTACAGCCTCCTCAAGCCACGCCGACAATGCGGCCTTCCGCCGCACTGCAGATATTCGATTGCAAATATCAACAGTAATCTCTGGTGCGAGGTTCAAATCGATCTTGTCGAATAACGCGCGACCAAGTCGGAAAAGAGACTGCTCATAAGACTGATCGGAGGAAGGGTACAAGGAGACGAACGAGGTGAAATCAAGTTCGGTGGATGGATCGGCAAAAGGAATTCCACTTTCATCTTTAATAATCGGTGTCTTGCTCAAGTGATGTTGTAGAAGACGTGAAAGTCGAATATTGACCTCCTTATGGGAACCTGCGAAGAGCGGTACGATGGTCTTCGTGATAACCGAAGAATTCGCAGAACTCTCACTGTCATAAATACACCGTCAACAACTGAATAATAATAGTGCATGAAGATGCACGAAGCTCACATTTGACTCGACGGGGCACAGAGTTGCCCAAGGTGTACCAAAGTGGCACTTGGTCCCCAACCCACGCGGAAGGATCGACCAAACGCCAAACCAGCGTCTACCAGACCATCTTCACAACCAGCTACAGCAGAAGCTGAGATTTCCACTCGGGCATATTTTCGAGACGGTCGGTAAGCTGGTGGCTCTATGTCATGTGCAAATGAGGCCCTCTGTTAAACATGTGATGTGAATCAAAGGCTGGTGCAAAGACAAGGGCGCGACTGACCTCCTGTGAGTCCATCCGCAGCCCATCTCCAATGGAGTCACGACTATGTTTTCGCCTAACGGTAGGCAACACCTTAGGATGGGGTCGTGTTGCACGGTTCATTGCCTTGAATGCCACGGCCTCCTCAGGTATACGAAATAGCGAAGTCTGCATGACGTGCATCTTCTGCACATCCACACCAACTTGTCTAGCCCATGGTATTACTGAAACGTCTTGCCGTTGCGCTGGCACATCCACATTAGATTCGCCGGACGAAGCAGAGCCTGAACTTGTGTTCTCGGACCCGTCTTCAGAATCGTCATCAGAATCGTCCTCCAAAGCGTGATTACGCGTCAGTCTTGAGCGAACGGGGGCGAGGTCGTCCTCCTGTATGTCTGACGAGCTTTCTTCCGACTTTTCTTCGTCTGATTCCTGGTCAATTTCTATGTCCTCCTCTGAACCATTGTCGTCTTCCATTAGTTTCGGTGGTGAGAGCACGGGAGACTTTTGGAAGTCCTGAACCATATGTACATCGCGTTCGTCATCGCTGCTGTCGCTGACGGCGGCACTGAAACGTGTCATAGTGCACTCGACTCTGGCGGCCCAGGCGTAATTGCAACTCAAACAAGGTAAATCGAAAATCTGTGTTTGCGCGTGCAACAAACAAGGACAAACTAATAGGGGGGTCTTTTGGCACGACTTGCAGCTCGTGAATCCAAGTTGTGCACTACTCATTTTACAACTCCAAACGAAGTTGCATTCGATAATTGTCTGACAAACGTTGCAGTTATTTTCAAGACTTCAAGTCGCCTGATGCCAAGCATACTTATCACAGCGTGCAAAGTCAGTTTATAACAACTTAAACGCTTCTTGCAGTAGGCCCAAGACACCAGCTCGACCACCGGAGCAAATTGCACGACACCCTATACGACCAGCTATTAGGTACATGTGCGGTATCATGTGAATTGTGCCGTACGACTCCTAAGTCTTGAATTCAACCCATTCATTAACCCACATATACCTTGAAAACGTCATGTACAAGTAGCGAAACCACACCATCTGAGAGTCATGCGCTAGAATGGCTCTTACAGTTGTAAGGTAATCTGGGATCCCAGAAATAAAAACAGGTAGTGAATCCACCGTCGGCTCAGAAACCGAGAAAGATTGAGAAGTAAGAGATAGTCGAGCAAAGAGAGCGGAAGACATCCCAGTGTATTTTGGAAGGACCGGCACTGTAGTTAGACTGAAGAGTCGTGGCACGGACATATTTGCGGAGGATGAAAGGGATTTCACGAGGTGTGATGCACCCACTGGGAGGGAAAAGTGATTTGGGTGTGAAGATATTCCCTTTATGTCAAAAGTCAAAACCTGCAATGAAGGAACGGTTAGTGTGCACACCGCACAGATGCAGTTGAATTTGGTGTCTAACAGAAGTGATATGGTGCTCCGTCACGAACGGCCGGACGACTTCCGCAATAATCTCTGCTTCCCACTGTTGCGTCATGTTATCTTGCAACTGCCTGAAACAACTCATCAGCCTGTTATGAGTTCTATGACGGGATGACGTACGGGTGCTCAATAATCCAACGTTTATCCTCGTCAACTCCAAGGATATCTAAACTGCGCCCAAGCTCCCCCTTTCGTCGCTCCCCCATACCATCAGCGTTTCCGGTGGACAAGCATAAGGAGAATATTTCAGGACTTAAACTGCTTCGCTGGAGTGCCAAAATTGTAGGCGCAAAGAAAAAACATTCGTCGTCGGGATGAGCAGTTAGTAGCAGGACACGTGGAGGGGACGCAGTCCACTGCAGTAACACATCTGGGTTGATTTCAAACGGCTTGTAAATGATAGACAGCAGAAGACATAGAGCTGCCAGAAGGAAAGGAGAAATCATATCGAGAGTACGCCAATTCAGTATGTAGCATCTGTATGAGGAAGATTGCGGGACCAATTATTCTCCATTTGGCAATTTGGTGCTTCACTCAGCCAAGAGGTGGGTAAAACTAAAGTTCATGACATCAACCTGGACA
>PVYJ01004128.1:5744-23787 GCA_002995095.1 Rhizopogon sp. AM-2018a | reverse complement strand
ATAGAAAAGCAGTGAAAATTTACGCCCTGCTTGATTTCATTTATCACCAATTCGCATGAACACCAAAGGTTTATGTAGCGTCGGTTTGTAGCGCTGGTTACTATATTTAGAACATATAATAATGCATTACAGCCCAATGCCCATGCATGATTTGATAATAGATTTCATGCATAATTTCATAGGAACGAAGTCGGTCCCCACCTTTGGCCATGCATTATGAGATCTCATGCATGAACACCTTATGCATTGTGAGCATTTCAACTGTACCTAAGTACGTATCACCTCCGCAGCACGCGGTAAGTAAAATTAATCTGGCATGTCCTGTCTTTACATAGGTAATCCGAACAACGTAACACCTGTAATAATTTTTGTTTCGTTTCCAATTTATGTCCTATTGAGAACTAGACTCTATGGAGGACAATACGTGTAAGAGACCCCAGCGTCGCTAACACATCTCTGGGTGCGCAAATGCCCTGGTGTAAGGTGTACACCAGTCCGCCGTTCCCGCTGGCTGTTCCTGTAATAATTAATTACTAACGTCTGGGTTTGCCTACGGTGCACGACAACAACAACCGACATAGATCTTGCCCGGACACGCCCATGAATTCTCCTTCACCTAACACCGCGGTTACCTAGGATACCCGCAGTCAGGGCCTTGAGTTCACAGCTCACCCTCCTATGACTACGGTTTGTCCCCAGCAAACCTCTGGATGAACTCTTCATGTTCCACATCTATCTCACTTGTACAGCAACGAATAGTGTACTCACCGCTAACGCAGCCCATTATGTTCACCGTATTGTGACCTGCAGCGTGAGTACTTTCCGTCGTCCACAGCGGCTATGATACATCCAATACGGCGCCCAAAGAAGCATGAACCAGTTGCTGAAAGCCCGTGTTTCACGGCATGCCTGCCACGGAGCCTCACGGAGCTTGCGTTATAGCACAATGGATGCATCGAATGTTACAGTAACTCCTTTTGTTTAAAGGCACAGTCTAACTACAGATATGTGCGACTCTGAAGTCCACCCCTGGGAGTTCTCCATTAAGTGTCACGTCCTGGATCAGCAAGAGCACTGAAGCAAACGCTTCTTTACAGCAATACCGATAGCAAGCGACAGTACTGGATTGGTGGAAGAGACTTCGGGTTAACCAAAACAAGTATTTATGGAATGAAGTCCTGGCCTAAACCAAACACGTTCGCTCAAAAAGCAGTTTTTGAGCGCTCTTTGACTCTCTCGGGGCACTCGAGTTTATATTCATTCCTGATACTCATCGGGCGTTATTTTCTCGTCGAGAATCGCAGGCACTAATGGAATCAGCGTCAGCGGGTCCAGGATGACCACAGCTACCAAGTACGATTGCAGAGAATTGCCATGGACAAATATCTGTTGCACAAGTGGGCATGCAGCATACGTATTCTCAATTTTCTCGAGAGCAACATATTCGCCTTGTGAAAGCTTCATGATATTCTGGGTAACAAAGAAGGTCAGTGCAAGTTGGTGTTGTACATTCACATATCAATAACTCGTAACTTATACACCTCCTTGATATATGAAGGTCATGCCATTGGTAACATATGTCATTAAGTACGTGTATTCCTACGATATTCTCGGAACTATTCTGTTTGACATGAGTGACCTTCAACTCAGACAGGGGGACTACTCACTTAGTCATGGGCGAGTGGAGCCTTTCACCCCTCGAATGAATGAAGTCGGTCTGCCGGGTACGCGATCCAATTTGTCAAACGATTTTGACCGTATGCTAATCATGGATCACTACAGCTGTTCAGAAAAGGTCAGACGATTAGTGACTCACGAGACTGCTCACCTCGTCGTTGGGCTGGCGGGGAAGATAAATGGGAGTACTTCTTGTTGAAGAGGAGTCCTCTGAATGCCTAGACTTCCGACTGAACAATTTTATACCTAGAGAGTAGGATGGCATGGGCGGGTGGGTCCTAAGACACATAGGTCGAGCAAGTGTGTATTGTTGGCTTGCTGCTGACGGCTATCGGTCGATCTGCATCCTTTCAGTTCGCCATACAAGCAAGAAGCGCACATATAAGCTATCATCTATTGAAAGAGTAGCCATACCCCACAGAAGAATACTTACCTCGGGCTGCAGCCCGAGAAATTTGGTGTGATTGGCCTTCGGCCGGGAAAGTGGCCTACCCTGTGGAGAACGCCCGGCCAACTTGCCACAATCTAGTGGGTTCAGGTCAAAAGGTACTACGTAGCATGCCATACCAAAGACCTGTTCTGCCACCAAATCAACTTGAAGCAGGCCCCAGGCTAATTCGCGATAACAAGAATGGCAAGCCTGCCAGCCAAAATTTCAGGAACTATAGGCTAATTCCACACTGCCAGTGGCGTTATCCACTCTGGCGTGCTGGAAGGCTGTGGTCAGTCTCGGACTCGGATACTTAGTAGCCAACCATCGCAGGAGTGACAGCAATTCCACGATGGCACACAGGAATAGTAACTGTCGTCCACGGATATAACACCTGAGAGGCATCACTTGCACAAGCTTGGGGCTTGACAGATTCCGAAGCCTACAGTTTGTACGCGTGACGTTCATCAGAGACCGTTGTTCGCGAAATTCTTCTTGAAGTTCTGAGATACGTTTGTTGCAACAATTGGTTGCATCGATATTGCACTTGTTTTCGCACTTTCCACAAAGCTGTGGCTGATACATCCCACGTTCAGTGGAGACTGCTTTGATTCCTTTTGTTGGCTCGTTTGCGTACTGGCGATGGATGGTGGGTGGCGTTTTATGGCGTTAGGGTTAGTTAGGCTGGGATCGCACCATAGATTGCTTCAATATTGAATTTTTTTCGATACATAAGCTTTTTTTCGGGGGTCGATTTGGCGGTTAGACGCCCGTTACACAAAGTAAGCGGCCTCTAAGTGATTCGCACCATAGCCTGCACCATCACGTCTCACCTGCACGGTTAGGGAACCTAAGGGTTAAAACTGGTCAACACAGAAACGTGGAAGGCGTAGCCCGATTCGAGATCACGGTGCCAGGGGGGGTGATGACGCTCCATTAATTCATCGTCGATCATGATGACGGTCGTTTAGTCCTTGTCAGGACTCAGACGTAGTAGGCTGACGAAACGCTACAATGAAGTTGCGCAATTTCCTAGACTGGTAACACAGGGAGAAAGCTCGGAAGGTGCACCCGCGAATATGCAATCCCTATGTAATGTGCCGCTTAGGAGAACTTCAATCCTCTCTCAACTACTATGGCATACCCGCTCTGTGTTTTTCTGGACAGTCGTACACAACTTGAAGGAAGACTACATGTTGATCATGCTTTCTATCGCCTTATCCACATGACGTTTCAGCAAGTTGTGCTATCCCCGCTTCTCTTACGTCACATGGCGAAGAGCACCCTCCGAAATGAGCCACAACACCGCAACGAAGGTGCACAAAAGCGGAGAATACAGGAAATCATCGAATATATGCAGATCAACTCTCCCACAGTCTCAGGCAGCGACTCCCCCGCGATGGATGTGACGACATTGATTGAGACCCGTGCATACTCAGGCTGTGCCAATCATAAAAGCAAGAAGCTGGCCCGAAAGCACGTGTATATCCAGAAATCCTTAGTTGACGCTTGGGTGGAAGCTCACACCGCATTCGAGATTTCAAAGCGCTCAAGCATAGTAGACTCGGATCCAGAGCTGGGACATTTTTAGTAAGCGTTTTCGCCTTATAGATTGTCGTTTTCGTTCACCGATATATCACTCTTGTAGCCTTCTCACCTTGTTAATAAAGTTGTGCTTGTTGCGCGGGCTCATCATTGCAGTCTTAACTGCATTTCAACCAGAGGATGCCGATGTGAAGCTTGTGAAAGATGAGACTCGTGGTTCACCGGATCTAACAAACAAACCTCTGTGTTCATTCGAACGTTTCCTCCTGGAATGGAACGTTTGGCTCGAGTTTTCCCATAGTCCATTTAATAAGGAGGGGCTCAGCTACAAACACTTGACCAGCATGGCTTTCAAAGTAGGTTTATGTGATGTTCGGATAACAGATCACATGTCTGGTGAGTGTCTCTCCCTTCCATTGAAAGGTATTACTGACAAGTTGTTATAGAAAAACAATGGAAAAACAAACGTGCTCTTCTGCGGCTGTACGCGGGGGATTGGACTGCATTTCCATCAGTGCAAGACGTACCATACATGGCGTGCCGTGAGGCCCACACACGCATACACAAAATACCAGTACATATATGGGATTCCCCTCCGGTAGAAGACCCAAAGCCTCGAAGCATAGAGGCACCATGGGAATCAAGTAGAAGAAAATTCGGATTTTTTACTTGGTTTAACAAATGAAGGCACGGACGAGTTGTAACTTGATTTGAATATGTTCTCAGCGAAGCTACCAGTAGGGTGAACCATTCATTGGTGTATTCACCGGCGCGAAGAAGCTCTGCACAGGCTGTTACCGATAACAATGACAATGCAAACATGACTGTGTCGTCGAAATGTTGTGAGACTGACTATGTGCATAGTACAATTTCTTCCGTAAAGTTGATGCAGGAGATTCGATGAAGCGCGCGTGTCTGTGGACTCTGTCTGGACTTTGCTGCCAGGCTCCACGTTTCTCACCTTATCACAGGTTTCCGTACTTTCGGGGCACGTGGTTCACATCATGATCCCCGAGGCGCTGACTTCTTGCAGCGTGGGTTCAACGAGGACGCTGTCTCAGAACACTCATAAGTCAGGACGTCGTCGAGGATGCATGATACATTAGCCTGTCCTACACATTCATACGCTGATCATGACTGGGGCACTGAACATCAGAATAGCGTATGTATCGACTACTTCTCATTTGTCTTCTCCGATTGATCTCGCCTTTTCAGTATTATGGGGCCCTCTGGAAGCGGCAAGACGACATGTACGTCAGCGAAAGTGAAAACTTGTAGCGACCATTGACCACTTTCAGTCATTAATGAAGCCAGCGGGTCTGACTTCGCAATCGGACAGGGTCTGGAGAGTTGCACCAGTGAAGTGCAAGCAACGAAACCCTTTATACTCAATGGCCGGGAAGTGACGTTGATCGACACTCCTGGCTTCGACGATACCAACCGTAGTGATACGGATATCCTAGCAATGATAGGAGCGTACCTTTCGCAGACGTCTGTCTTCTGTCATTCCCGCTTTCCCTCCCGCTAACCTGAACGTGCAGATACGAACATGGTGCCAAACTTGCTGGCATCATCTACATGCACCGTATATCAGATTTTCGCATGGGGGGAACAAATAAGCGCAATTTCAAGATGTTCCGAGAGCTTTGTGGCGAGTCCACACTCCGAAACGTGTTGATCGTCACGAACATGTGGGATCAAGTCGCTCCTGACATTGGAGAGATGAGGGAGAAGGAGTTAGAAGATAACTTTTTCAAACCAGTCCTCGTGAAGGGTGCGCGTATGTTGAGGCATGAAGGCACCCGAGAATCAAGTCACCGGATCCTGCGATACCTGATTCATAACCAACCTGCCACACTCCTCATTCAAGAAGAGCTCGTTAACGAGCACAAGAATATCGTCCAAACCTCTGCGGGGTTTGAGCTCACACGAGTTCTAAATGAACAGCGAGAGCGCCATGAAGAAGTTGTAGCCCAGTTGCGCATAGATATGGAGGCAGCGATCCAAGACAAGGACCACGAAACGAAGGAGGAACTTAAGGAGGAGATCCGGAGTAAGCACGAGCTAATAGTGAAGTTGCAAGGCGAGAAAGAGCGGCTAGAGGTAGAGTTTAGAGCGGCCAAGGAGAAACTCGAGGCGAGAATCACTGCAATGGAGGAGATGCACCGAGAGGAAACAAGAGCCATTAACACCCTGAAACAGGAGCTGGAGGCCGAAAAGAAAGAGAGGGAGAGACTGGCTGTCGAGCGGGACCTGGGGGAGCAGCGGTTACGCCGCCTGGAAGAGGAGAATGCCAGAGTTCACGAAATGGAGCGAGTGAGGAGCGTCTGTGAACAGGACAGACTCGCCAATATTCGTGCTGAGCTGAAGGAAGAGCTTCGCAAGGAATCAGAGCAGCAGAGCATAAAAGAACCAGAGGTCAGTGGATGGAATGACGGCGGGCTTATAGAACATGTGATTTCCTGGGTGAAGCTGTTGTGGTCATGATTTTCTCATTATTTAGTATTGCATAATTTATACAAGTCTCCTTCCTTACATAGTTCAGTCCTGAGTCAATTACATCTGCAGGTCGCTCACACTCATGGTTCACGTCCGTATCAACGAGCGCGAGGCCAACCCAAATCCGCACGTCAATTTTGTCTCCGTTCTGCCTATGCTCGATGCCACCCTCGAGGACAGTGCTCGACAACTTATACGTGCCCTGGCGGCGCAGGTGAAACCCGTCATGAAGGCACACGGGTTCACCGTAAACAGCCTCGAAGAGGTGCGTATCCCACTGCTCTTACTGTCCCGTAGTTGGGTATACTATGTCTAGAATTGTCTAGTACGAATACAACCGGGTGTTTGCAGGGCGTAATTGGAACAACGGAGAGACGATTGGTGCGCGAACTATATGGGACACCCTTAGAGAGAGCTACTAAGCACATTCATGCAGAGCTGGTTCTGAAGTCTGCTAGTGGCTCGTTTGTACCTATTCACTGGCTGATGAGCACATTGTGCCATGAAGTGAGTATTCTTTATGACCCTACGCGGCAGACTAATCAACATCGGACGCGTTTTTCTCGCGTTAGCTCGCCCACATCAAGGTAAGTCATACGATCACACTTAGTTTAATTACCGGTCTGATATGCAATACAGCACATGGATCACGGGCCTGCTTTCCAAGCCCTCTGGCGACAGCTACGCAATGAAGTCCGCGCCCTGCAAAACAGAGGTTATTATGGCGACGGTACGCACCAACAACGCAGCCTCCCTCATACACCTCACATGTCTCCAGGCTATTGGTCTTCTGGCACCAGATTAGCAGATTCGGCGAGAATGGCAGGGCAAGGCATCGAAATGGGGGATCTTCCCGAATACATGGTCAGTCCGTTCCCCGTCTTTCTCATTTTATGCCTCCGAGTCTTAGGTAGTGCAACAGTGTGGTGGAGCTCACTCGCGCGCGCGCCCTGCTTCTTACCAACGACGTAAGAGGACTACTAAATTCAGCGGGCCCTCGGTGCACACAGGTGCCCAGACCGAAAAGAAACGCAAGGCTGGCTCAAGGATTACGAACGCTAATACATTCGGTTCAGAAGGCAAGGCATTGAACGAAGATGTCATCGGCGCGAAGAAAGAGGCCGGTACAGGTTTTAGGAAGAAAGCTGGAAGGTCTGTATTTCACCTTTCCAATGACAGAAAGCTCACGGTCGGTCAGTAAACGTGCGCGGGAAGAACGAGCGCTTGCTGCTGAGAGACGTATGCAGATCCTCAAAGGTCAGCCATTCTTCCCCTCAATCAGGCGAATTAAATCTCATCCGTTTTAGTCGCATTCGCCTCTTCAGCATCAGCAAGCTCTTCGCGCCTGAAGAACGAATCCGAACCGATGCCAGATTCAGAAACAGAGTCTGATGATGAAGCACCGGAAACGGACCAAGACCGACGAAGAACCATGCTTGAATCTGTCGGTGGACAAGAGCTCGACGAAATGAAAGCATCAAAATATGATTTTTCCGAGGACTTTAGAATCCCTGGAGGGACTGGCGGCGGCTCGTGCGACGGCCGGGAAATAGATGGTGCCGATGCTGTTCCTTTGACCGAAGCACCGGCCGGTCTATCGACCCGACCTGGAAAACATCGGCGCGTGGAGGATGAAGAGGTATCTGTACCTAAGAGATCACGAACTTCTGATAATCCTAGCGCTGATAACAAGAAAGGACATCAGCCGGACGGTTGGAACTGTCTTGTGTGCACTTTGTAGGTCGTTGAGTCCGTCGATGAACATATCTTGATCTTGCCTTCGCAGAACCAACGAGTCAGAACACCTTGCTTGTTCTGCTTGCAGTACTCCGAGGGGAGACTCTGTTTTGGGAGGTAGAGACCTATGAAGCACAGTAACTTATACCCCATCTGACAATGTATCATTATCTGCTGTAACCCTATCATTGTCTACAATACGAAAGCTCGGAGCGTACTGTAGAGTTTGCAATGTCCAAAATGTAAAAGAAAATGATGAAAACAGTCTGTGCACAAAGAGGGTAGCGTCCAAACGGGTGACAAAGCGTGGTAATAACGACAGGGTATAGGAAACTGGTAAATTGTACGCAAGAGTCTTCATAGGGTCCATGTGCCTGCGACAAGAGTGATCAGTATCGAGATAGTCAGCCCTACTCCCGGAAGGCTGTGAGGGGCGGCACCACTCCACCCAGGGGGGACACCTAAAGTAACCGAGGGTTGTGATATATGATACGTCGATGTCACTATTGCACCGTTCGTCTCTGTCACAAGTAGAGTATATGCACCAGACACCTGAGGTAGGGCAGTGACGTTAACGGCGAGCGTTCCTATGATGGGACTGTACGTGCTCGTCGCGAGCTCTGATTGTACAATCTCGCCAGAGACGGCTGGAACAGAGGTGTTAAATGCATACGGAGGCGTCGTGTAGGTGGGTGTAGAGAGGAGATAGTTAGGCAAGGTAGTAGCAATCGTCGCAGACTCGGACGAAAAGAAGGATTCGACAGCCGCAGAAGGCTCTACAGGTGCTGAAGCATTGTTGCGGGGATATAGCCCGATTATCGGGGGCTCGACGTAGTCAATTCCATAACTACACATAGGGCTGATAAGAAGTGTCTGAAAGATATCAAGAAATGAACGCACCTCCATATTGAGTAGACAGTCCGCAAAAATGGGGTTCCTGGATGAGTGAAGTGGTTGGTAATTGAGCAGGAGGGGAATATATCGGGCTATTTTGTACCTAAGATCCAGTCGACTCCATCGGCACTGGGAGGTGAGGCTTTGGGCCAAGATAAACAGAGGTCTGGGTTCCCCTCAGCTGGGCCAATAATGTAATCGGTAGGTTCCAGAACAAACGAGTTCCCTTCCCTGGAAGATGGGTTTCAGCACAGTACACAAACTATTAAAACGACCGTTAGTCACCCGAAGCTAAAAGACATGGTTGCTGAGGAGTCGCAAGGTATGACCCATTGGCCACCTTCAGTGTCCTCATTGTCAGCTCCAGCAGTATCCACGATAAAATATTGACTCACTGGCGTCAACTAGGCGACTACTTGGAAAAGAACCGTACAGTCGTGTTACCTAGAAGAACATGAAGGAGGGTCACTGAACAAGAAAGTTAAAACCTGACATCTTGATATGGGCCATACAGTCCCGGAGTGCCGCTGTGGGAGAGGATTGAGCATAGCCTATAGATAAGTCGTTAATTACTTACACATCCAAGAGGGCAATCGACGAATTGTCAGTCGGGCCAGGGTAGGTTGGTTGGGGCGTGTACTCTGTGCCATTGACCTTACAAGAAGTCAGTATCATTATACATCATGGATACGAGACCAAATGTCTTACCGCGAAACTGCTCATATGAATAGCCCAATAGAAGTAACCGGATGTATTGGTTTGCGTGCCAACCGGAGAGAATGGCACGACCTCATTCCATACAACCTGGCTAAAGTTCTGCACGACAGACGTATCAATAGCCCCTGTTCGGCGCAAGGATGTAAGTATCATAGGTTGGGCACCGGGCAGCGACATACCAAGAGCAAGAGTTCCGGTAGCATTTCTCGTAAGGCTAAGTCCAAATATTGGATAGTCCAGTATGCCCTGCTCGGCCAAAGTCGAAAAGAATGGTGTAGCTATAACACGCGCGTGGAGGAACATACTCGTAAGGTTGCGGTTACAACGACACACACCGAATCACATACCATTGACAGCTGCTGCGTAAATCTCTGACTGTCGCGAGAACCCTAAGCCAAGAATACCGCTGACCTCGTCCACCAGCGTAATGTTGGAATTTGTCACAACGCCTACGAAGGTGTAAACGGGGAAAGTTTCGAGTCTGAAGTCAAAGCTTACCAAATGCCTGATTTGCGACCGATACGTTTGCAACCTCTACAGTCTCTCTAGCAACGAACCCAGATGCACCTTGCTACACCATCAACATCAGATGGGACGAGCGTGATTATGTTGCATACCAGTCCCATCGGCGTAGTTAACTTTGAAACTGGTGTCGTTATTTTTGATGGACACAAATGTGGGACTGGCATAGGTGAGGGGGTATCTTGGTACAGCCGTGCATGAACTGGTGGTGCATTCCGTTGAAGTAAGCCAAAAATCGGCAGAACCTGCAAACGTTTTCACATTAATGATTCCGAAGAAGCGCGCTTCATACCTGTGTCAAGCGCAGCACGGAAGCTGATTTGACCAGCCTGGAGAACAACATAGTATGTCCTGACACAATGGTTCAGCTGAGACAGATCAGCATGTGAATGCAAACACTCACCCATCATCGGCGAGGGATACCGGTGAGATTCCGAAGGCAGTAGAAGTAGTAGAGTTCGACACTTGACCAGCAAGCATGGCAGGTCCGCTCTGCAAGGACGTAGGAAGATTCAAGGTAGCCGCGAGAGCATTTTGGAACTGCAAGGCGAAGTTTAGAACAAGAAATAGAACAAGCATTATGTGCTCTTGAGTTTTAGAGCCAAAGCGTCTACGACAACATTCGGGCGCTGAAAGTCCCAAAAACGCTTCAGTGAATGGGAGGAGACATCGAGCTTGGTAACGACTACAATGAGATCACGTGGTGGGGAAAGTCACTTGAAGTAATGTGGGGTTAACACAGATTTACCGAGGGCGCAGCGAGCATTGTCACGGAAGCATGCTGGAAGCTGAAACTCTATGTTTTGAATCTGCCTGTTACAGTAAGCGGTGCAGCTTGTTCAAACTGATGTCTGACGAGTAGTAAAACAGTTATCCAGACATACACATAACTACACAGAGTGATACATCCAGAGAACAGGGAGGCGAAGCCATATAGACGAGAGTATAGGAAACTACGGGTAACGAATAACGAGCGTAACAGGTGGTATCACAAGAACGGATAGAACATAAAGATGAATGTCTTAAAGATAGATAGAATCGAGTCGTCACGTCACCGTTTCGCGAACACCTTTTTCAGTAGTGCCAGAACTTTCGGAACGTTCAGCTGAACGTACTCTAAATCTAACAAGTGTTTGTTGTCTTTTTGCTGTTGACAGAGGTGAGCATCGATGAAGTGCATCTGGGACGATGAACCAACCTTCTCCAATAGGTCGTCGATCTTTAAATCCATCTCAAGAATGGCCTTCTCCCGACCCTTGTAGTGCAATGAAATGATGAACGTCCCTGGCGTTGGTGACGTAATATTGAAATAGATGTTAGGTCGACTGAAAGCACGTCAGGACGCCGTGCATATACGACGGATAGAGGAAGCACGAACCGGTTATCAGGAACATTGCTCTCCACGATGATCCCCTCCTTCTCGAGCTGTGCATGTGTAAAGCGATACGGACCGAGAACCGCAGATTTTGACGGCTTCCTCTCCTTGCCCCCGACCGAGACGACACCCACTCCAGTTGTGCTGCCCTTGTCCTTCGACGCGGTCAGACGAACATTCTGGAGGTAAGCTTTGTACTGCTCAAGCTGAGAGCGCAGGTAGGCGTTGTGGTCGCAGATCGTCTTGTAGACAGCTTCCAACGACTTCGTTTCTAATACTACCTTCTCCCGCAAATTGCCAAGGTGAGCGAGCTCAGCAGCGACCTCGTCTTGCATGAGCTTATAACCATCTATCGCTTCGATGATCTTTTGCTCCTCCAATTCACGAAGCATTTCCTTGACTTTGATGCCTTTGCGTACAAGGGTGGCGTCCTTCGTCGTAGCCGCCCGCTCAGCAATCACAGCCAGGTTGTATGGTCGCTTCTCAGCGGCGTGCGGTATGGAACGTATGAGCTGTACAAGAATAGACTTGGTCTCCATGTACAGCATGTCGCTCGTAGACACCGAATCCAGCAAAGCACTCTGAATATCCTGTACAGGCGTCTCCCAGCGGCTGTACAGATTCAGTTCGATGGCACGATTCTCCTTGCGTGGAACTTGTGATGGAGCGGCTCCAAGTTCATCAGTTAAGATGCGTAAATGTTGCTTGTCGTTTGGAGACTGGTGCACAGCCATCAGGAACTAGTACGGGGGGAACAAGTCAGGTATGCTTACGAGAGTTTCAACATGCTGCAGGATCAAAGAGTGGGTGTTATACAACTCGTTCATGGTAATGTGAATCGTGAGGTCCTTCTTGGATAGGGCCATGTACTGGTCCATCTAAGTCGAAACGTTAGCTGACGTGGACGACGTGCGATATGCTCGAAGTACTTCAAGAGTGTCATAGAAATCCCCGACTTCGCAAAGGTTGTTGAGGAACTGGTTGATGCGCGCTTTATTATTTTCTACGAAGGGGTTGAGCGTAACCATGTAGATCTCCTTTGCATACGACGGCTTGTTTGCAAGGTTTTGCAGCATCTTCGCAATCTAGGAAGGTAGATATTCTAAGATTGTGAAAATGGAAGCGCTAAAAATGATCACATACCAACGTTAGTGTTCGGCGAGGATGTTTTGCAGGGACACCTTCAACGAGCATGTATGCTTGGGGAGTCACGATAGCGGGATTGATGAATCGAAGGAAGAAGAAACCGCCGATCAATGAGCAAATGGCGTAATCGGTTGCCTCGGGGTACTTTCGCTGTGACACACCATAGGATCAGCATCGAATAAATTTGGTAGAAGCGAACGAACTCGAGTTAAACTTCGGATTTGCTTGCAAATCCACCGGATACCATACGGCACGCTTTCCATGCTGTCTATTATGGTCACGAGGAAGCTATTCGCGATTTCCATTAACATTGTAAGCCGTGGTGCAATGATAGCTTGAACATCGGCGTTCTCAGCAGCGACCTCTGGGGGCACTCCGCGGGGTAGGTTGGGCGGTAGTGTACCTGTTTCCTCTTCTATTTGATTAATCATTTGCTCGTAAACCTGTGTGCCCGTCAGAGATTTCGACATAGGTCTTGATACCTGTGATAGCACTCACCTTCACAGGATTGATCTCAAGGTTCAAGTCTTTGTGTTCAATCAAGCTATTGATGCGTTCTGCCAGCACCCCTTTAAGGTAACTTTGCCCAGGACCCCGTCGGGTGTAAGTTGTCATCATCCGGGACACGGGTGTGTTAGCACGCAGTAGGGACCCGAATTCGGTTGCTGTCTCAAACTGCGCGGATAACACTGACTGGAACATCGTTAAAAGAAGATGTTCCTCACGACTCTCGTATTGATTTCCATACAGCGTGAACATCACTGTCTGCAAGAGAGTGTCGATCTCTGACAAACTGACAAGGCGGCATAGTGCAGCAATATGACGGGGTTCAGACTGGAGAAGAAAGAATAGGTTGGAGTACTGTTGCAATTTCCGATCATCGGGGTAATGGCCTTCGGTTGGATCCACTTCCTCCAATGTCCGTTCCACTTCCCGTTGCTAACCCATACAAGGTGAGCCGAAATACAGAATCCAACAAGAGCACCCGAGGACGAACCTCATCAGCGGCCATACGATTCTGAATAAGGAGAGCGATGCGAGAGTCTAGGTATCGGACGTCGCGCTCGAGTACGAAGTTTTTCTTGGACTGGGCGGATATCTTGCCTTTGAGGTCACGAAGGCGTTTTTGTGCTGTTTTGCGAAGCATTGGAAACACAGACTTATGAGTTATGACTGCAACGCACCTCGTGCAAGATCATCTTCCACTTCGACATCCTGCTCTGCGGCCATGCTGAAAAGGGCGGTAACGCTATAGCGGTTGGTATTTCTGTTGGTGAGCCTTCTCCCCATAGCGGAGCCGGGTGAGGTTGGTTGATCGATGTAAGACATGATGAATTGAGAAGAAGGTTGTTGATCTTGAAGTGCGAAGGGGTGACCTAAATAACTTTGGAAGTTGTCGCCGGTCGTATTGTGGAAAGCCAGAGATTCCTAAGTAAGCACCGGCGCAGCCTGGTAACAAGACGCCTCTGGGATATCAAATTTTGCAGTATCAACAAGAAGGGGAAGGAGGTGGTGGAAGAGCACGATGGGGGGAGAAGAAGACAATACGAGTACCGCCAATGCGGCAAAGCAACCAACTGCAGTGGCAAGACCTGCGAAACCGAAATCTGTATCATTCGTCACGTTCTGTCACAGCATCTTGTGACTCACTGCCAATAGCTCAAACTACGGGCGGTCCTTAGCTTTGCAGTGTGTATTACCTCGAGACTATGCCACGGAGTGACAATCCCCCGTGCCCTGCTGTGGTTCGTACGATGTTCATATTTAGTTTGAAAACCCGTTTCACATCTTTCACAATCAGATCTTGGCTGCAGGGATATAATTTGCGGTGCGCCATATGCTCCGAGTCTATTGAATGTCGAGCACCCGGCTGAGCCTGCCTCGCAGTTCCTGAAAATAGATCCCCCTTTCTCTCCTTCCATCACCTCATTGCTTAAATCGCGTACAAAGTCAATTCAGTTTCCGCCGGCAAAACCTAGAATTCACCTTACTTTTCGAATCGATCTATTAAACTCTCTATGATCGCGGGTGCGTCGACGCGCAGCATCATTGATCCTCGGACGTGCAGTTTCTCTTTATCGGTGAAGTTGTGATACGTTTATCTTTCGCTTAACGTACCAAATGAAAAGCGAACGTCCCAGACCGCCAGACGCTCCTTATCCACATCACTCGAGATAGGGAGGACCTTCTGTTTCTACCACATGTGGTCGGTTCGTGCAGGGTCAGCCAATATCCAGTACATCCCAGCTCGGCGGAGTAGGCTCTAGTGGACCCAAGGTGGCATTCATCATTATGTCGGGGAACACGCTTTCTGGTGGTCGATCACCCATCAGGAAAAAACGTATAGATACGTGTCATTGCGTTCCAATTGTCAGACCGCAGCGGAGCTTTCTGATGTTCGCTGGTCGTTAATATTACCACAACGCTGTGTTCGGGAGGACTTTCGCTGACCATTACCATTGATCGATCTGCATGACGATTACGACAAGCAAACTCTGTAAATTTATCCCTTCTCGAATATCAGGTCTTGCTATTCGCCTGGCTTCCATGACCGCAGTAAATACCAGCCACACAATTGCCATTCGCAATGTGGTATGGTGAAAAATTATGTTGAGCAAAGTCCTCATGTTGCGTTCGAAATTATCCACTAAGGGCTTACGGGTCATATCAATGATGTCCTCAACGTTTCTGAGAATCTACGATGCCATGACTAGAGGCGGTGTCGACAAACCTTGTGGAATCTGGTAGGACTGGGAAACTGACAATGTCAAGTCTAGGGTAAACGATTATTAATGCCACCTTTTCTCTTGGAGAAATGCAAGGCAGCAAGGTTGAACACCGTCCTCCACAGACCTTTGCCTATATTTGGAGCTTCAGATACCAAAATTGTTTGATACCTGATGCTTCTTTACATAAAAATCGGTAAGCTAAGAAATGTCGAAATTACCCGCTCTTTTCTTACCTCACTACATATACTGCACAAGAATGACCTACTTGTTTCGGATGCAATCTTAAAGCCTCCATGTGATTCTCGTCGTGACCGTCATTGTCAGATCCGGTTTCGTGAACGGTCTGTTTTTAATCGCGCTGGGCGTAGCCCGAAGATTATGTACATTATTGTCGCCATATCTCTAAATGGCTTTCAGAGTGCACATGATGGTAATGCACAATCCGATGAAAAGCTCAAGGGAACTGCCTCTCACTTCCAATCCGTCACATTTGGCCGATATTTCTTCCTCATGTCATTCATTTCAATCCATTTGACCGACACTTCCTCATGCTATTCATTTCCGCCGTTCCGCCCCCTGTGGAATACCTTTCTCTAGACTACATAATCCAGTCTCCTGGACGGATCAGGTCCTCACAAGCTGTCTTGTTCCTCATGGATAACAAAGTGGATTACGATTTTTGGTGCGTTTCCCCCTGCCTCCCTCTCAAATTCTTCCGATATCTATTCATTCGGCAGGAGGCTTGATTCACAACTTTATGAACATGTAAAGGCGTTGATAGGTCCAGGAGGGACGGCTGATGAGGTGCGCGTTGTCTGAGCGGATGCAAGTCAGAGGAAGCTAATATTTTTTACCGTCAATCCGCGATTGCATTACCCAAAGCCGCAGGCGACCGTGGAAACTCCCACAGCACCCCCATACGAGTGCCTGTGGGATGATCAGTGCCGTTTCACTGCGGGTACGGTCACGGACATGGTCAAGCACATTTCGAACCACCTTCGAGGACATCCGCAGCCTGACAACCACGTTCAATGTCAGTGTAGGGACTGCCCGCTCCGAAAGCCCATAAGGCGCGATACAATTCTGCGGCACATCCGTGAAATTCATTACTCGGACAAGTATAGACGCAGGAGCTAATCACACTAGGTGTTGATATTGTACGACCCCATAATTGCTCCGCATTCATTACCATGATCCACGGTAGAGCCGACTACTGTACTCTCCGTCTAGTTCCCGTAAGATATACTGTGCATGGCATGTAAATAATAATGGATCTTATGCGGTGACTGATTGGATTACTAGGTAGTAGGTATTAGCCGCAAGTACACTAAACAGAGAAGCGTCACTATCTGGCACAAGGCAAGGCTGGGCCGGATCAGGACATCATATACACATGTGTACGTGCCAATCATGTATGTTGGAGGTAGATTCTTTCGCTTTCGCCTCGTGTTCGAAAGATGGGGTAAGTACTAGGTGCAGAAGGAAGTTCAAAGAACATTTGTAGGTGAGGTCTGGAGCATCGGTAGAATTGGTCAAGTAACCACGTGGTCGCGTTCATCCCCCTTCATCTATGATCAGCGGTCTTGCGCAGTCCAATCTTGATTCGCAGATATATTGTTACGAAGCATCATGGTGCGATATTGAATAAATGGTTTTCGAAAGCTCCAGGAGCACGCGGACAAGTTTTGGGGTCGATCATTGGGCAAGCGTGATACTTGCCTGTGCGGCTGCGCTCATTCCTTTACTTATTATTTGGCCCGTACGGGCTTTCTTCGGACCGGCACTGTTACCGTATACGGTTACGACCGTACAATTTACGGCATACTACTACTACTAATCAGCCATCGTGTGTCAAACAACGTATGTCAGGAACGCTGGGCACAGCATCATACGGTGCAAGGACGACGAGCAGGCCAAACTAGCTACAGGAGGGGACAACTCAGAAGCACGACTACTACACAGGTCGCTAAAGAGAAGAAACGGTACGCATCATGTTGGAATTTCGCAGCTGCGCAAACCCTTTGCAAACACGCAAAGATTCTCGACTCGTAGGTAAGTAACTATATATGTATTTCAGGTAATCGTTATCGTATCGCAATTAGTTATGAAAGTAAGACAAACTTGAAGGTAAGATATCGGATATGTAGTGCAAAGGACTTCAAAAAGCGTCCGATCGGCTCTCAAGCAACAATTTCACCACAAGATTAAGAAAGAACTGTTGCCGTAATGACGCAATCACCCCGCTAACCCCTCACCGCACCGTCAAAACATTTCTCATTGCTAGTTGCAGGCCTACCACGACGCCATTCATCCCTATTGTTTCAGCTACGCACCGGCCACGCGCCATTGAAACAAACACCTGCACCGCATCGTGAAAGCCCCCAACCTCACCTGTCAACACCGTGACTGCTATCTGCGGGAAGAAACCGTCCATCACTTCCTCATCGTCTGCTCCTCCTACGCACGACAGCGCCACAAGTTACAAGAAGAGATAGGCCCTCGCGCCAGCCAGCTCAAGAATCTCCTGAACGACCAAAAGTGCATCAAACCACTAAGTATTCCGCTTCATGGCGAGCACCCACAGACTGGAACAGGTCTTTGGAGACGTCACCCCGCCCAGTGACGATGACGACGACGATGGCTGAACATCACCCCCCCTATCGCCTGTAGTTGGCTTTGATGTTCTTCGCATTCGCCTAGACCAATGACCGCACAATGTACAAACGAACATGACATACAGCACAAAGCAGCACGTATTGTCTACCATAGAGC
>PVYJ01004117.1:1656-22822 GCA_002995095.1 Rhizopogon sp. AM-2018a | reverse complement strand
TGTAGCTCACTTATAATACAGACGGAAGCCAGCATCCGTCAAAACAAAGGGATCCGACTGGTTAGAAATGATGATATTCAACGGTTCCCCGTATCTAGGAGTCGTGAACTACAAGCAAATGTAACGAGGATGTTATGTTTGGTGCACAATAGACTTACGTCTAGAAACCGTCCGCCGTTAAGGCGTGGATCGTCCCACCCATCCTCTAGTTTAGGAACATCTAATGATGTAGAGTCGAATATGGCTTGCAAGGTATCCACGAAATGGGTAGGTAGTGCCAAGGCAGAGACAACCATAGCCAGAAGGGCGACGACGGGGGGCTTGACCATGACGAAGAAATCGGGACTGAACAAAGTTCAAAGAATCCCGGGCACGTTGCCCTGTGCGACCGCGGTAAGCACAGCAAATGCGTGGTGTCCGAGTTGGTGATTCTGAACAGCCTGAGACTCTCAGACATGGAGCTGCCTTGATACGGCCAATGTTGTAGCCACGTGGGATTATACGCGGCCGGAAAACTGGTAACTCTGAGCCTCCACGACGTCCACAATCGACATGTCTAGCATTGAAAGGACTGAACCAGACGGACATGATACTGGTTTTGTCGTGAATGATCCGGAAGACGTCAGCCAACACGACGATGCTGATGCAGATACTGCTTCCCAGCGCTCTATTTCTCTTTCATCTCCCCCAGGTTCACCCCGACGCGACCCCAACACTACTCTACACTCTCAGGACTTCTTTGCTAGACGCGTATCCCAGGAGGACTCAATAGATATTGACTTCAACTCGGAAACCGACGATGTCAGCGACTCCTTCAGCGAGAGGAACGCTCGGCGCGCTAGCTCCATTACATCTGCAGCTCCTTCCGCAGCGCTGTCTGAGGAACCAAAGTACCACACGGCACATGTTATTACCTATCCGCCGACACCTTCGTCAGGTACGACGGACGTAGATTCATTCACTTCTGCAGCTTCTTCGTATTCGAAGAAAGCAAGGCCAGAGTCCATGTTGCTACAACCTCCCGACGGCCCGTTAGTATTAGGCATTGCACTTGTGGACTTCAATCATCTGGTATGATGACCGAGTGTATATGCATCACTTATGGAAACTCATATATGTAACATAGGTCGGTCCGAAGATCGAATTTTGCAATGGCGATATTTTCCACGATGAAGAGGTCGCCAAGATACTTCCCTTCCTGGCTCTTCCAGACGGTGCACATCTGGTAATCATAACAAAGCTTATTCGAAACTTGCTCTTATGAATCCCCGATATAGTCGCTAGAAGATTATTCCTACTTTCATCTTGTTCCCGATGGTCCAATACCGACCACGATTTTTGGCATCTCGTGCGCATCATCTTAGATCATTATATGCATGCTGGGGCTCTAACTTTTGGTCCACAGATGTAACCGCCAAATAGCAACTTCTGCATTACTTGTCAAAGACGTAGACGTGACCCGATCAATTGTTCAAAAGGCTGTCGTGGTCCTGGTGTCGAAACCGGTCTTTGGCCCCATTCGGTTGGTCTGCATCACTGCACACATATTCTCTGACTACATGATTTGTTAGGGATCGCTTAGGTGTCGTTACACGTGCACTGTTTGAACAAAGGTGAGCTCGGATGTCACTCCGATCAGCTAGACCTCAACGTTCCTCTCAAGAGACTTCTCGGATACCAGCATTCTCGTAGATTTTGGTGCTTCACTAGAAATCTCCCTCCGCACACAGCTGACGGAAAGCGGATTATACATTGGTGGGTCGGGAGAGCTCTTCGCGGAGACCTGTTATATCTGATCGCCGATTCACGCAGGTACAAGCCTGTAAGTTGCACAGTACCGCCCCTACTGAGAAACTAACCAAGGTAGTCGCGAGTTTGTTCACACCTTCCGCCATCGCACGCTTGTCCTATTAAAGGCTCTTATGTGCCAGAAAAAGGTTTGTCATAATTATATCAATAACGCAGACCATGTTGATTATATCCTAGATTATGTTCTTCGGTCACCCAGTGGAACGATTGTGTACTTACCAGTACTCGCTCATATCATTAATACCTGGTAATCAATTACCTGTTATTTCTTATTCTTACCCTCAAATCCGTATACAGGTTTATTGCAAACATTGGAGGACTGCGGATCTCCGCCTCTCGCCGCGCGTGCACCAACACTTTCATGCCCACAGTCATTACGGACGTCAGATCGCAAAAGTATGATGGCATACATGGGTCTACCACTAGATATTTTTGGCAAGGTATGCCCTTGTGTTGCACAACAGTATACAAGGCTGACCATGATCTAGGACGCGTTCTTTCAACCGTACTTACCTCTGCAACAGCTGGATCTTCTAAAGGATTCACAAGGATGGCTATGTGGGTGCACAAACACCATCGTGGCCCAACAAAAGGAGGTCGAGTTGCTCATCAATGTTGGTCTCAAGATGTCATCGAAATAGCTTTGCGCTCATGCTTGATATCCAGACTGAAACGGCGATGCTGGAGTTTCGGAATCCCAGGCTAGAGCGGTTGATGGGCTTGACGGCCGCCGACCGGAAATGGATGGACGAGATCGTTCGAGATGTCAACGATGCTTGGGACGATGCAGATCCTATCAAGCCTGCGATGCAGTGCGTCACCTGCTAGACTTGCCTGCTTCTATACCTAATATGATCAACAGCTTCAAAGGCAGTGATGATTACCTTCGAGCCAAGGTTCGTTATCTTATGTGTCAGATTCACGTAACTTATATGTACCTTGCAGTTCGAAGAGTACATTTCTGCTGCACTGGCATCCGTTCGATATCGGGAGTTCCTTGCAAAAGGAAAAGGGAGCAACGTGATCATTACCGGGACAGGTATGTATTGATCACATGCCATAGCCCCTAATACCCATGACATTTGTACAGGAGGAGACAATAACTCAATCGATGACTTCAATCCCCTTTGGATCGCCGAGTTCACCAAAACGACTGCATACGATGTGTGGCAGAGGTCTACAGACCCAATGCTCTTTGACATCGTCGAGCCACGGTTTGAAATCTTATTCCAATGATGCTGTCAGACTCTTAGTTTTATCCTGATAGGCACCCATGCAACGAGAAGCCCTCTGTCGTCGCCGACTTTGGACTTCGTTTGTCTGAAGGACTTCAAGAACTGAAACTGGAACAACAATTAGCACCCACCCGAGAAGCTATCTCACGTACTATTAACACTGGCTCGACGAACTTCTTTAAAGCGGTTGAAGGCGTCCGTGGGCGGTGGCAGCAGCGGAGCGCCAGCTCTGCTTCGGTCAACTCCGACCTGACGAGCAGCACGGGTGAGACCCCTGTGGAGATCTCAAAATCGGAAGCGGAACTGTCTTCATCTGCCACTCTCGAGAGAAGCAAGTCTAATGTTAGCGGACAGACGTCGTGGGACTCCGTACCAAGTACACCTACACGGCCTGTAAGCGTCGCGCAAGCCGCGTCGGAGGCGAAGGTAGCTTTGGGAAACTTGGGTGCAGGTATCCAATCTTTCTGGTCCAGTCGTGCATCTCGATTTTCCATGGCCCGCTCGAGCGTTACGAGTGTAGGATCCATGGATTCGTTATCCACCACCGGCACGGGTTCTTCGTCATCACCATTTTCGCCGCCGCACTCGCGCCCCAGTGTGAGTACCGTGGAGGAAGAACCAGAGCATGGTTTAGATCACAAGGGATACAGCACGGGAGAACCGAGTGGGATGGCTCTTTGAACTGGTTTCGAAGCTCCCGACGCTGAGTCCCACGTACTTTGATTGTATCACATCCAGAAACTTATACACAATGTTTGTAATGAATGGCATGAAAGATGGAATGGTTGTCGGTCTAGTGAGGGTTTAGCCCACTGACAATTAGCTGTGTCGCAAGCTTAACTTGCATGAGCAACATTATATATTATTTGCTTTGAATCTCCCTAGCCGGGTCAAATCCAGTTCAGGTATGTACGTTGGGTAGAAAGAACGTTACCGATCTCATTGACAGGATTTAGACGACGTCTGCTAGTGTGACTATCCAAAATGTACTAGTCTATCGAGCGTGCTTCGAAGGGGACGAGATTTCGGCGGACGTCCTTGGATGAACGGTAAATAGGATCCGACTTAAGGATCCGAAGTACAAAAGCTGTCCAAGTACCAGGGTTTTAACGTTCTTCATGGGAGACATTGTACTATATAGGTGCGGTCACTTCAAATCTAAAAGTTCAAACTGCTCATTGAGCTGAGTTTGATTTCAGCCGAGCGCGTAACTTACATCGGTTAAGTTCGTAAGCGAGTCTCTGATCAATGGTCTGATAGTGACGAAGAAAGTTTGGTTGAGTTTGAAGGTGATGAGTTGGAAAAAATCAAGATTGTCTTCACAGAACGTGGTCTCGACTCTCTAGACTCTCTACAACCTGCGAGGAAAATGTTCAAGTAAATGCGACTTGGATAAAACAGACTGATGCAACAAACGAATTCTCGAGCATCAACCCGTCTCGTTCAGGAGGTCATTGAAATTTTGTTACTAAAGTTTCACTGCAAACTCAAAATTTTTTATTGAGTTCTTTTTGGGGGTCATGAAAAGGTATCTCCGATTACACATATGACACATTGAAGAAGAATATGCCGAAGACCATGGAGTCCGTGAAGTTGGAGGTCATTTGCCATTGAGAACATCGTATGTACCAGTGGATGGGGTATACAAACCAGGGCTTGGTATAACCAATGCACAGGCTCGCATAAAGGAATTCAGTTCGACGAAATACAAGTCTCAGAGCTAGGCACATTCTGAAGGCCATTGCTTGTGCCCTTGATTAGGCGCCAAATCAGTAGCGGTTTGATTCAGACTTGTAAATAAAGCATTTCTTCAAGAGAAAACATATTCCTTGTTTTTTGAGTTTCCTAAAAGTGTTGCACAAAGTTGGTGGTACATAAGTGAACCCCACCATAAGTGCGTGCGTTGTGATGTAGATCAAGCGAGGTGAAGCAGTAACGCGTACTGTCTAAGTACTTAGGGGCCGCAATACCCGGAGTCAATTGAGTACAAAGCCTAACCTAATCGATCTGCCTACGGGAGACTAAACAAACCCTAGGGTCTTATTCCAACTTCTGTCGAGTAACGCGACTGGACACACCGGTAAGTTGAGTTATCGACGTTCATCAGTTCAACCATAACCATACCACCTGGGGATCGACCGTGGTCCGTCATGCATCTGATCAAACAAGTACTGGTGTCGCCCTGTACTAGCATATATATATATCGCCGGAACGCAGCGACGCCAATCATTACTGTACTGCAGGGTATTTTTTTTTTTACTGAATTGTGGAAAGATAACCTGATCCGCCGAGTCGATGTAAATGCCATTGTGTTCAAATTTGTTGTGAGTGATACATTTTTTCAGGCCTCAAAAATCGGGCACGAGTCCCACTAGCCTTTCTTAGAAGGAACGACCAACTACCTCATTGATTAGCTGACAGCCCAAAAGGAGGCGCCATGCGGTAATGCTTCTCGTTCGGACCAGTGTCACTATACCATATTCATCGTTACTTATATGCTGGATAACCTTGGATGTCCAGCTCTATACAGATTTTACTCACATCCTCACACTAGTCCAGCTTTGCCTTTCGTCACTTTGTTCCACCCTTCCAGATGTCTCCTTCGACTGAACATGACGCTGTGGGGCGCAACATGCTTATAGTCAGCAGTGAGTACCACTGGTTGTGTGAATGTTTTCTAGAGTTTATAATCATTAGCTACCTTAATTGGCTTGACGATCCTGGAATATGCCTGGAATATCCGATTTGAAATACGAGTCATCTGGCCGTGAGTGTGTCCGATATTGATGAACGCGATTGACGATATCTTTCTCATTAACAGGCAATTTTGGAGGAACGCCGAAGCCAAGATCTTTGTGATCGTCAGGTATCTTGGCTTAGCTGGACTTAGTATGTAAGCGATGTGGTAGCTACAGAAGTCGTATGCTCACTCCTATCGCTAGCTTCAACATCTGGTTTGCGAACAGGGTGGCGTCAGGGATTCCAAGCCATCCGCTAGCTTGTAGAGTGTGGTATTTATATGAGATTGTAACGATGCAATGTCTATTAATGTCAGAAGAGCTACTGCTGACACGGCGAGGTACTGTTGTTCTTCTGGCGCAACATATTTATCTGAGTCGTTTCTGCAGTTTGCAAAATGTACAACAACAACAAATGTATTCTTGGAATCCTTTCCATCTTTATTGGCGCACAGTGTGTCGCCATGGCTGTTACTGCTTGGATCATTGTGCCAACCCTCAGTTCTTCTCCTACGTGTGTAATGGTCGACCCCCATCCCGCTCAGGTTTATGTTGGGTGAGAAAATTGGCATTTGTTGTATATCTGATCACTGAGTCGAGAACCAGCGCCTTAACCGTTGCAGTCCATTTGTGCCTTCTGGCTATGATACTATGGCGATACTTCAGAGAAAATTGGTCTGAACTTCTGTGTTCATACGTCAAAATTATGGTTCGCGACAGTGTTTGTACGCTCATTGCGGTGTCAGGTAAGCGGGGAGGTTCTCCCTGTAGCACGTATGTTCACCACTGTTTAGGGGGCTTTGTTTATGTAACAATCGCACCCATGATAGCCCAACCACTGATGTGGCGAAACTTGTTCTTCCCGTAAGTTTTGCATCTACTGCCCACCCACTACTCACTTTCAATCCGCTGCAGCGTAATGCTCTTCTTCATTTGGTTTGGTGTTGAGTACAAGATCCTTGGCCAGTTACTTTGTTGCTCAATGTATTAACCTTTATCAGACCGGCCGACTGATTATTGGCAAACAGAGGTTCCTCCAAGAGTCCCAGAATGATCTCCAGTTAACCGAGGTGGATCTTGACAACTTGGAACCTCTCGAAGACTGCGACATATCTTCCGCGATACCTTCCGACTCCAAAGTCACTATCGCTGTCGACTCCGAGTTAGGTATAGGAGCAGAAGAAGATATCGCTGACGGATGTATTTATGACTGGGTGGATAATACTTCGCTATCGAACTGCGCACCCACCATTATGTCCATGGAAACAGGCAACAGCGGCGAGGGTTCAGGGTCTAGGATTAATCCCACTCATTTTACAGCGATAGACATGATTGGAGTATATACTTCACATCACTAGGAGGGTGTGGAGAGATAGTATGATGGATTTGGCTGACCTGGAAAACTGTTTTCTAGTAAGAGTTTAGGTCAGGATCTGTATCGCCAATAATACCTTCTAGATGTTTTGCGGCGCATTGTAACCTTACTTGATTCAGTTTCGTCTGGAAACGACCAGCTTGGCCGCAGAAGTGTACGTCACACGAAACATCGCGAAAAAGCGCAATGACTGCCGACTTCCATGGTACCGAATGCACCAGGATGACATCCCTGTACCAGAGCGCCCCGCAGCGTTCGCCCATGGTTTTCAGGATGGATGAGGTTGCTATCCCCGTCATGGGCAGGAGTATACTACATATTTACTGCCTTGATAACAAGCAGGGTTTAGTTGCCGACGCAGTCGGCGCTTCCCAAGCGACGAACGCATTCCTGAGTGTAATTTTACGCATTGGCAAGGCTGAATTGCCCATCAGAGGTTTGAATCTTGCTCACATGAGTGATTCGTATTATATATAATAATCATAGGTTACACCTATCAGTCCAATTACTCACGCGTGTTCTCCCAAGTCGTTCATTGGAATAATCTTGAAGACCAGCGCGGCGCTGGAGTTATCCACTACACTTGAGCCCTGATATAATTTGAAGATTGGCCGAGTTAAAACAGTACTGCATGCAAACATGCCCTACTTATAGTCTTCTGAGGAATCATAGATTGGGAAAATGTGCCGCTTGCGGCGTTCATCAATCTGATGGTTTTGTTTTGCTGTGTCGATTACTTGCATGGACCACCACGCTGATTGTGACTTTACGACATCTAAGTGGAATCATGACTGACGAGCATATTCTGGCTGCTGTAGTTATTTTCGTAGCAGATGACGGGGATACCAGCGGTTGCGCTTCCACCTTGCGAGTCAAATAACTGGTTGGGATACTTGGTGCTCCTGAGCCTGTAAGTACCGGCAGACGGAACAGACACGATAAGGTGAGGTGCGAGTTGAATTAAATGCAATTGAGGGTTAGTTTCAACAGTGAGGTAACCGCCGGCGAAGACGAAGATTTTTATATGCTCCGAGCTAATTCAATCAGAATAGCCAAATCAGCATGAGCACTCAAGTGGGTGCGGTCAGGTTTCGAAAGTGAAAAAGCAAGTAATCACCGTTGTATGTGAGTGCACTCCCTATGCTCCAGATAATCTGAGTTTGACGGGCGTGGTGAAAGTTTCCCAAGGTGAAGCAGCGGTTGGGTTTAGACAATGCCGCGATAACAAACAATTACCGTGGTCCAGATGGCGCCGTGAAAGATTTCAAAGGGCGAGGGCGAATGCGAATATCATAGCATTCCCTGTGGTGTATGGGCGCTGCACCTGAGGGTAATACTTGATACTTGGAAGCGCATTTGGGCCGAGGTCGTAGTACCTGGGGAGTCTGACGGGCGTCGTGAAATACTTATTCCAAAGCGGAGAAAATGAGTACAGTGCTCCCTCGACGGTTGGGTCCAACACCTGAGTGTCATAAGAACTGAGGGTGATGGCGCGTTCAACCGGTATCACCTGTGATCTTGTGTATCATAAGGATGTCCATCAAATACGAGCATGTAGTGAAATTAGGGGAGTTGAAGGACGTTCTTAACGCTCAATGCCCACCAATGCCGAAAGCTAGACTAGGGGAGAGGGGAATGCATGTGAACTATATCCATGGTTTGGCGGAGGTGCAGCTGGACCATGGTTGTGCAGAATTAAAGCGCTCAAGATCTGTGCGTCGAGATCCTGAGGAAGCGAAACTATAGCAGTACAGTACGCAGGATAACCTTCTGAGCATGTAAAGGGATGTCTAATAGTTCGGCTCTCAGTAATGTTCCCATACAAGAGGCGAGACCTTCCATGTGGAATGAAGAAGGGAATAAAGACTTTCAGCGTGTTCAACTTCCTCGGCTTGACTCTTCCGGCTTCGGAGGCGGCTTACTGGCAAATTCCGTCTTCACACAAGTACTTGAAGTCACGGAAACAGCTTATGTAATAATACTTGTGCCACTGTGAGCTTCTGTGGATGGTGAGTTTAACTTTTGAACACCCAACCCAAGTAGTTGAAGTTCTTGAACTGCTACTGCCCTGTTCAGCCCAAGAGTTGCAGAAGCCGCCTAAAGTTGCAGAAGCAATGGCTATGCCTACACCAATCCGCAAGAAGCGTAACTTCAAGGCTTTGCAGCTCGATGTCTCCCAGCCCGTGAAACCAAAGGAACCCGAGCCAGTCCCAACAAGAGTTGCTCCCGTGACCACAACAGCGAAGGGCAAGAAACGACCCCCGCCGATGACTCTTAACGCCCCCAAGCTTGGGGTATCTAATGCTGTTCAGGATCCAGATGGCAATCTCATGACTGCTGCAGGCGGTCCTCCTTCTGCTCTTACCACAGCATCCACAAATGCACGGAGGAACACATACCATACAACACTTTCCAACACGCTGGCAAACCTTGACATGAGTGCGGAGACGCATTACGATCTTCGTAATGAAGACTTGAAAGATCTTCAGGAGCTCGGCCAAGGCAATGGTGGAAGCGTCAAAAAGGTTGAACATACTCCCACTAACACGATCATGGCCAAGAAGGCAAGTCTTGTAGTTTCTCAGATCTCCATTTACTCAACCTTACATCATGTCTAGATCGTGCTTATTGATGCAAAGCCTTCCATACGAAAACAAATTCTCCGCGAACTTCACATCATGCATGATTGTCATTCGCCATACATTATCTCTTTCTATGGCGCATTTCTTTCTGATCCAAATATCTGCATTTGCATGGAGTTCATGGACAAGGGTTCTCTTGATGGAATTTACAAGAAAATCGGCGCCATTGATATCGATGTCGTCTCCAAAGTTGCGCTGGCCGTGCTCGAGGGTTTGACTTATTTATACGATGTACACCGGATCATTCACCGCGGTGAGTTTAAACATGTGACAACCATGTTTTTTTTTTGTCGAGGTTGACGGTCATGTCAGATATCAAGCCGTCAAATATCTTGTGCAACTCGCAAGGTCAAATCAAGATATGCGACTTCGGTGTATCTGGTGAACTCATAAATTCTATCGCCGATACTTTCGTCGGAACCTCAACCTACATGAGCGTGCGTTTTCGTGTGTTCTGTATCTTCTTTACCGAATCTATAAGGTTATCTCAAACAGCCTGAGCGGATACAAGGCGCACAATACACCGTCAAGTCCGATGTCTGGTCTTTGGGTATTTCTCTCATAGAACTTGCACTAGGACGGTTCCCCTTTGCCGATTCAGAACCGGATGACTCAGATCTGTCTGACTTTGAAGGCACACTGTCGCCTGGTACTATGGGACTCCCACCTAAGAAAGACCAAGACAAGACATCGAAGAAGGACAAGCGGAAGAGCAGGGGTGTCAGCCTACAGGGAGGCGGAATGATGATGAGCATATTGGAGCTACTCCAGCACATCGTCAATGAGCCTGCCCCACGGCTGACACCAGAGGGGCGGTTTCCTCATGCGGCGGAAGACTTCGTCGATAGCTGTCTGCTCAAGGACCCTGATGCGCGGAGGACGCCCAAAGATCTCTTGGTAAGTCCCTTTCAGTTTGTTACCCCCGTCGTGTTGTTCTAACCCTGCTACCCAGAAACATCCTTGGATAAATAATGCTAGAGCATCGAAGTTTGACCTCGAGGTTTGGGCAAACACCTTTTGAACTTTTCATGGTTGTCCGGGTTGATTTCATATTCTCCATTATCCGCACCACATAATCTTATCCATGCCTGCTGCCATTGTTCTGATTGCACATCTTATCCTCGCCCGTCGTCTGTATTATAGAAATACCCGGAATGTCATTCCTTCAACCAGCCCGATCTCTGCTGCATGTTTCAGCTGTTTTGCGCCCAGTACGTGCCCACATGAAGCATCTCACCGCTGACTTGTTGCATCGCTTTTCCGATATCGTTGAAACCCGCACTCCTGGCAAGTTTCTGTCACTCGTAACAACACCAGTACTCCACTGTCCGATTCCCGTCTACGGTGCACGATCGGCGGGTTTCGAAATGCGGGGCATCCGCTGGGCACTGCTCCCCACACCCTGCCCAAGTGCCATTGCACCAAATAGTGTCACTCGTCAGTGAGCCGGGCGTGGCTCGCGCTATAATAGGACTAGCGGCTGCTAATGCTACAAGACTGACCATCCAGAGATTCATTTGGATTATCGGGATCGTAAGTTGAGGGTACAGGTTGGTTCCTTACTGTCGAAGCTTTTGCGAGTCTATAAAAAGCTAAAGCGCGGGTCTGCTTTTTCCCATTCCCCGTTGCCCCAGGGTTGGCTGCCACGTTCGTCATGTGAGTCTAAACTTGAAGTAGCATCTACGCCAGAAGCAGGAGAAGAATGGAAGCTTTTTTGATAGGCTAACGGCTGTGATGATACAGGCGTGCCGATAGCATGATGCGTCGATAAAACTTCGTGGAATTACGCTTGCCTTGGTGATTCTACTTGCGGATTCGGCTTGCAAGGACAACGAATCATATGGCGAGTAAGTTATGTGTAATTATACTTGGCTGCGCAATACGGCATGAACCATGAGGTACTTCGCGTGCAAAACGTTACGGTACCTCCTCAAGAAGATTTTCTCAACCTGTGTAAGTACATAGCTCTTGATAGAAAGTCGTCCGCGGGCAGTTCCATATATATGTACTAACCCTTGGCGGCTGGACAGCAGCTGGGACGAAGGCATCAGATAGATTAAACCATGATATTAGGTCTGATCTAGGAGACTACCACCTGATTTGAATGTTTGCAAACGAACTCTGGTTGCAAGACAGGCAAACGGCACGGTCGGCTCGAATGGACGCCGAACTCGCGCAAGGCTTTCAATCCGTCTCTAAAAAAAGGCAGTAGCTTTAGTCTCGAACCATACGTTCTGAGAAGTGGAATTGAAAACAACACCGCTGGCGCTTCGTTCTAGGGTCCGGAAGAAGCCGAAGGTGGTCCCGAAACGTCGGTTCGAGACTACATACAGTAGCTTCGTCCAGCAAGAGCACTGAGGCAAGTTACTCAACCGAAACGAGTATTTACGGAATGAAATCATGGCCTAAACCAAACATGTTCGCTCAAAAAGCAGTTTTTGAGCACTCTTTGAGCGAACCAAGTTTTGAGATGGCCTTGCGAGCATCGGCTGGTGGCGAGTCTGACGGTATCATACCGTCATCGTTATCATTCCAATCATTCATGCGAGTTACAAACATGTCCATGAACGAAGTCTCGTAAAGGTATTAAAAAAAAAAAGGTATTTCAAAAACGTAACAAAGTACTCATCGTTTTTCAAAAAGGACGTGGTGCTCGTGGTATAGTCCCATAATAATAATACAAATATATAAGCTCTGTAACGGGGAATCATGTGGGGATCCAGTCGTCGGCATCATCATACAAAAACCTCTTGTCCGTATTGGTATATCGCTCGTGGTGTATAGTGCAGGGGTGCATAGTTCATCCGTTCCTGGACGGATCTGTGGAAATTGGGATGTTGGTAGGGAATAACGCGACCTTTGCCTAGATGGAAACTGTCACCGACACTCAATCAGCAAATAGTCCTGCGCGATGCGACATTGGAGAAGTAGCTCACCTCCATTTCGTGTGCCATTTGCCGTGTGCATCTTGCCAAGCATATGGAAGGAGCAAGATTTCAAGGAGCCACCAAGCTTTCTGCATCTGCAGTTCGTCGAATAGAGGAGCAAGAGCATCACAAGTTTCGGGAGTTGGCTGTGATGGTGTAGTTGGAGGCTGAGTGGGAGGGCTACTAGTAGAAGGCACGTATGAGGATGCTACAAGTTCTTCTGTTGGTAGTGATACAACATCATCCGGCGCAGCAGGGGGTGGTTGCGGAATAGGAAGGCTCGATACTGGCATGCCGAGACGCTCAAGAGCCTCCTCATCAAAAAGAATGCCACATTGAGACTGGATGACCTGCTCAACCATCCAGCGAAGAGTGTTCTGCGCCAACGAGACCTCGGTACCGTTCGCAACATTTCCGCCGCCAATGTCTGTGCACATTTTATTAGGAAAGAATTAAGAAAACACGTGTATACTTACCGCTATGACATCCCGGGAACCAGACTTCCAGAACATCTGTTGATGGTTGCGGCTCTATGTCAGCACAGGCAAGGGTTTCCTCAGTTATCTCAGCGACAACCTCGATTTTTTCGAACTTTGACTTTTTCATGAACTTCTTTCGGAACTTATTCCCCAGCGAACCGAATTTACCGGAAGCTTTGTTTTCCAATCCCCCAACAGCTTTGCGTAAGTTTGACATCTCACAATATTCTGGATCAGGTGTGTCTGATCGAGACCGATGATAGAGTTCTGGCTGGAATCTAACGCGGTGCTATCAATGAGAGTCAGTACGAAACCATGCGGGTACTGGGCTGAATAGACCTCATCGAGAGCTAGAGCGTGTCGAAACGTCTTGATCAGGATATTGGAGTCCGTGAATGGCAGGTTCCGGCTCATGAGTACCCCAGTGCTTTGAACGGTGTCCCTGAAAATCGGAAGATTAGTTTGAAGTAGCTGGACAACGAAAACTAACGTACCAGACTCCTACGAACTCTACCTTGACGTCCCGTGAAAATGTCTGCTTAAAACCTGCAGCAAGCTCATCGGCTACTTTGCCAGTCTTCTTGTATGCCTTGTAGGCGAAACAAACTTGCTGGATGTTTGATTTTGGAAGCAGCCCAACCTGCGGCAATGTCTTAGTACGAAAGGCAATCCTCAATGACAACAAACCTTGTACAACATCCCCGCTAACGCGCGTGCTGTGTACGCTCCTCGAGAGAAACCTGCCTCGAGTTCAGTGGAATCTATCATACCCTCATCGTGAAGTTCTCACCAAAAAGACAGATTTTATCACCGGATCGGTAGTTATCCATGAGGAATTTGTAGCCTTCCATAACATGTTCGTCTAGATACCTGAGAAAACTCAAGCAACGTTGAAGGCTCATTTCAACATACCGTACTCACCATGCAAAGGCCTCATCCAAGGTCTTCGCAAGCGAGATGAACATGGGGGAAACGACTCCCGGAGCAAAATATGTCCCAACACCAGCCTGTATGATAAGAAGGCTTGAGTACCCTAACTAATACAACCATTTGGGACTTGGATAGTGGAGCTGCTGGAGTACTGTATCTGAGCACGTACCTGATAATAATATAGCTGGGTATCCGTGTCTTTCTTCAGTAACGAGACGAACTTGACAACATTCGAGTTCTGTGAGGGTACGATCCGACAGTACCATTAGTTTCTACATTCGCGATATGTGTGTATGATGCTGGAGAGCCTCACCGCCGCATTGTAGGAGCCTGCGGTACCATCAAATGTTGCGATCAAGATCTTGGGCTTCCTGGATGACTCGCTTCCGCCAATGTCTGACATAGTATCGAGCAGTCACGAACAAGAGAATTCGACGGTTATATGCGTCCAAGTTCTTTGGGAGTGAGAGGATACAAATTGCCGGCAGGAGTTGACACGACCAATCTGCGTGGAGGTATTATTAGGGGAGAGAAGAGAAGCATCGACCAGAACGAGACGCCAGCGAGATCCTTAATTCTCGTACTGTATAGAGTCTATGGACTAGAACACAGCACCACCGATATGTCAATGGTCACGGTACCGCGGTCTACGCGGGATTTGGTAAATTGGTGGCACCCTACTACAAGACTTGCACCTTGAGAAAGTTCGTTCTCTTTCCTTGCGGTCCACGGCTATCTGATGTCATGATCCACCATGCTGCGTCCATGCAGCGCGAACGTTCGTGGGACATGAACAGATCCGCCAGGTTTGTGTGTGCAATTTGAATAAATTAAATCGGCGCGACGCAAGCGGAGTTGTTTTTCTTGCAGAGGATGTGCTGATGATTTCAGACTCCATTTAAACTCAGATCCCTTGACATGTGAACGGTAAGTATGTCTGCGAATAGTTTGCCCCACAGGTTACAGCCCTTTCCCTCAAGTTGACGGCGTTTCAAGCATCATTTGGGCTGTAGCGATGAGAGATTCCGCCCCGCCATCCCTGCGGCACTGATGCGAATTCGCTCCACTTGGCGAGACCACGTGGCGCTGTATCCTCCGCCGACATTGATGCCATGCTATGCTCAAAAGAGCAAGAAGATGTATCTGGAACCTTGGGGTCGCTACAACAGGCTACAACTTGTTAAGACAGGGTGGCAAATACTTCCATTCCCAATGTCACCTCATTCTCGACTACGTAGAGTGTTGCGACCTAATCATCGCAAGTTCCTCCAGTAGCGTGCAGTGCCGATACGATAGTCGTTTGTTTGGCACATTTGTCTGCGGTTGGTAATTACATAAATAGGCCGAGTGAATAGGAACAGACCTCGTACCTTGTGGATATCATTGCCTGCAGCGCCGGGAAGATACCATTCCCGACCGAGCCAGTGCCTTTTGATCTCCATTTCAAACCCACTCTGAACTACAGAGTTGCGAGCGAGCTCAGCTAGCGAGCTTTGAGGAAGCTTGTAGATCTGTCATTCAGGGGGGGGTAAGTAACTAGAAAAGATGAGGTTGAACATCTTACATGAGCTGCAACACTGTACTCCTCTAGCAATGGTTCCTGTTTTCACAGCGCCCAAGTGAGTTATCATCAACGCAGTATCAGAGACGGGGCCGACCTTCGTGAAATGGAATTGCAAGGGATCATCGGTGCTCAAACTCACGTTCAACCCGACTTTGAAGAAGTCTGGGAGCGGGTTGCGCTCATATGTCAGGAACAGCGCATTATTACTCAAGGGGCTCATAGCCAGCCCAATTTGTTTAAGGTAGAATAAGTATTGCAGTGCGGGCACCTTGCGAAGTAGAATGCCGTGTGAAATCGAATGGGATGTGAGAAAAGCCGCGGTCAGGTGATCTGTGTCGCCTGCTTCACCAGCGTGAGGTCGGAAGACGAACGTGTCTGAGCGCCAGTCATTTTAGTCATTTTACTGGAGGAAACGCGGAGGAAGAAAAAACTGACTGAATCCTCGTGCCTTTCGCCAATGGTTCAAGCTGGCCATGTTTGCATACATGTAGTACATCCTGTGATCGCGATTACCCGACATTTGATTAATGAATAACTATAACAGGTCGGGAGTGCTTACCAGTAAGAAAAAGGAGGATTCTGTGCGGAGTCCCAGAGACGAGGGAAAGGGAATTTGCGGTGGAACCGGCGTTCCGCCTTAGATTCATCATCCACACTGTCGAAGCCGACAACCCGTCGCAAAAAGACATGAAGCTCGGGGTGTGATTGAGGATCCTTTGTGACCTCAAAAAGAGGGCGGAAGATATCTACGGTCATGGTGAGTTCTCGACGTGAGTGAGATCACGGGACGAGGCACTCACTGATCACAATTTCTTCGAATGTCTTGACCGCACCAGTTTCCTTGTACACTTGATAAAGTCGAGGAACTTGAATGAGCCAGCGAACATTGTGCGAGAACAGATTATTATTGGTGATCCATTTCGCAAGCTTGTCCCACTCATCCACAGATCTACCATAAATACTGACACGCCATTCGCAGTTCTAAAGGGCATGGTTCTAAGAAAGAAGCATCCCGAGGTTCGTAGTTGAGGCACTCTTACCTGGTACTTGCTTTGCTCCACATCATTCATGACCTCTGCAAAATGTCAGGAGGATGCGAGAAGAGGTTCATAAAACGTACCCCTAGTGATCTCAGCAAAGTATCTACCGTCGATTTTATTGTCTATTTTCAGGAAAATCTCCCTCAGTCTAGACTCGCCGATCGGATTGTACTTCAGGTTGAATTTATCAAACCGATGGAAGGAATCCTGATGGGCGTGCATGTCGAGCGTATTGATGGACAGATCGTATGCGCTCAGCTTAAGCGACTGAAACACCTGTTCCAGTGTTAGGTCTGACCCGTCACGGAAGATGACGACATCCTAAAGTAGCGGACCATCTGAGTAGTTAATATATACCGCAGGTGAAGTTATACAAACATGAGGGCTGCGTTTCATCTTCGATTTGATAAAGCGCAAGAGGTGCTTCTGGTTCATGCAACTTGCTAGATGGACATGGGTGTCCACTTTCCGTACATTGTAGAAGTCCCTTAAATCACTTATGTCAGCCGATCATCTTGCACGTATAGCCAAGGGAGCACCTGTGCGGTACACTCTGCAGCAGCCATCTTCATAAATTTTTGGCTTTGATTTCGACAGTCTCCACGCACCTTCATGTCCGCCAATTCTTGAAACTCATTTAAGAGGCTGTACATTTCGAACTTGCTGGCAAGATACTTGAGCCTACGGTATGCGATACTTTTCGCAGGACCATCAGAGATAACACTGAGAACATAGTCTAGATCGACAAAATACTCTCTGATAGTGGGTATATCGAAGAGTGGTTCCTTTTTTTCTGCTGAGATACAGAGTGGGTTCAAGTTCTTATGACAGAAGGAGACAAAATTACCGTTAACGCTCGAGTATACTTGGTACACGCCTTTGTCGTCTATTTCAAACTCCCACTCATGATTACCGGGTATTTGGCATTGTGATAAACAGAATTGGTCTTCTGGTGTGACGCGACCATCCGCGCTAATAACGGTCTCTTTCGCAGTAAAGCGCCAGTGAGGAGGAGGAGGTTTGGGGTATATAGTCCAAGGTTTGTGGGGGCTTCCAGTAGATGCAGCTAAAGACAAGTTAGCATCGGGCTTGACCCCAGAAACATCCGCCAGGCCCTCAGCGACGCCATGGAAAACTCCATCGTGGTCTCTGGGGTTATCCCCCAACCTCTGGAGAGACTTCGTGATATATTTATCACGAAGCTCGAGGCATCTCTGAAAAGACTGGGCAACAGATGTGAACTCGGGGGTAATCGTGGTGTCTACTGTGGACATATGTAACCTGAGCGCTTCCGGCAGATTAGCTACGTCAGATGAAGACGTACTGTGACCGCGAGCATCCACAACAGGTTCTTTATCCTCATCATCAGAGAAAGGCGACGGGCGTGACTCTTCCGCCTTTCGTATCTGGGTTGCTTCACGGATAGCAGTCAACTTGTAACTGGAAAATGATGAACCATCAGGTTGAAGATGCGTAACGCTTGATGCGTCGGAGGCGCGACGATGTGCCCATTTTGTCTCCTCCATCTAATCACAAGAGTTTACTTCATCTGTTACATATGTAAATCGTTATCTCACTTGTTGCAGGCTCATTTCGTCGGTATAGCCGTAAAACCCGTCTCTGGTTTCCGGGATGGTCAAGCCAGAGTTCGATTCAAGAAACTCGTCCGATGCTGGGATGGGATGCAAGGAAGGGGATGAATCTTCGCTCATGTTTGACCAGTAATATAGTGATACAATTGGAATGGCGATGGTGTGGTCCTAATAGCAATACACCGTGTTTTCGTACACGAGCAGGCCAATAGCCAAACTCAATTTTACATAATAAACCAGCCAATAGCTAAAGTCAAATAGCCAAAGTTAAATATATTATTATTATTATTGAACTTATCCTAAGAATTGATAGACACTATTGTCTTCCTGACACATCAAGGCGACGAGGACGACGCTAGGCTACTAGAAGAACGTCTTCCTCGACGAGCAGTAACGTCCATCGTCATGGGAAACACTGCATCGAACACTAGTCAAAGTTCCCGTTCACCCGTCCCGAGCAGACGAATCGATTCATCTCCCCGTCGACAAGCCCCATCTCATTCCCCATCTCCCAATCCCCACCAACCGCATCGATCGTTGCGCAAAAAGAGAAAATCGCTTGAGCTACCAGACCTGGCTTCACTCACTTTGACACCCGCAGCATCGTATCACAACTCTGGCAATTCTTCTCCGTTATCGCCTTACCGTCGGCCACTCAGAACAACTTCTCCCATCCCAATCCCAACTCCTGCTTTCAACAATGGCACTATGAATAATGCTTCAAATACAGGCACTTCGCCTCGTGGTCGCCAGCCAAATTTGAAAGGGGCCGGAAACAGAGATACTGATACGGCCAACTACTCGGCAGAGCTACTCTTGGATCAACCTCCATCCACACACATCCCAGTGCATCATCGCCCGCGGGGGAGCCCCTACTTCCGGGGCGCCTCCCTGCGGTATAACTCCACACATTCTTTCACATCTCGCGGCCAGTCCACTCAGCCTCGAATGCAAGAGCTCTATGCTGAAAGTGAAATCGACGCATCAGTACACCCTGATCCTTCTGGTTTTGTTCAAGAGACCGTACATTCAACCATACCACTCGCGCTTCACAAAGCGGAGGAGGAGATAGATAACTCAGCAAACGTTGATCCCGCGGGAGAGAACGGGCAGCTGATAAAACGATCAGGTGATTCACAGGAAGAAACAAAAGAACCCGTCTCCGTGAAGATTACATGGAATGGTGGTGGTAAAAACGTGGTCTTAGTTCGTGCTGGAGATGACAATTGGAAAGGACGTCTGCCTATGGAACCCGAGTACGTCATTTCTTCTTGCTCCACTAGCTCCATTGCTGATAACTTATCACAGCGATGCGTCGAGTGACAAGTCATGGTCTGCATGGGTACCACTCATGCCTGGTACTCATCATATTCGATTCATTGTCGACGAACAATGGCGGGTAGCGAATGACCTCCCTACTGCTGTTGATGATGAGGGTAGTCTTGCCAATTATGTTGCTGTTCCCATCTCTGGCTTGACACCGCCTAATGCAGCTTCTGCTGTCCCTGCTGCACCAGTGGGGCGTCATCCACACCCCCATGCGCACTCCTTCTGGTCAACAACAAGCTCCACGCGCGATTCCGTAACGGATACATCTTCAACCACGGATCCTAACGGTATGCGCGCAAGGTGGACGGATGAAATTCCTCCAGAGCTCGTCGCAGCTGCTCGGGAGGAGGAAGCCTATCTAGCATACAGTGCAGGTCCTGAGTACGACCAAGCTCCATACCAACATGTCCCCACTCCCAACATTCCACCTGCCCCTGGACTTCCCCGGCATCTTGATAAACTGATTCTGAATGCGAAAGTTGGGCCGTCTACAGCAGGTACCAGAGGCCGGGAACGAGATCGGGAACGGGAGCGTGAAAGGGAACGCGAAAGTAGGCGACGACAAGGTCGATCCCTCTTGGGGATGACAAGCACCGTTGCTCGTGAACTTCATACAGAGTTGGAAACTCCTGCAATACCCATTACTACCGCAAGCGGTACAGATGTGACAAGCGTGCATCTGGCAGCTCCCGCGCATACGCGGTTAGGTCTTGATGGTACTGGGCTGAGTGATGATGCAAGCGTCCTACCTGTTCCGTCTCATGTCGTCTTGCACCACTTGAGTACCAGTGCAATTCGCAATGGTGTCTTGGCCGTTGCTAATACCACACGATATCGCACGAAGGTCTGCATTTCTGTACTATGGTGTCTATTATGATCACTGACTATAAAGCTACAGTATCTCACGACGATCTATTATAAACCTACATGATGATTTACGGTCTATCCTGCCCTTCCGGTTGACTACGAGTTGTGATTAGGAAATGTTTCGATGCATTATTTCTAGAACCTAGATTTGCTATTTCGACAGCTGTCGAGGGTTTGTTTTGTTACGGCACTTCCGCAGTCTTTCCATTTTTCTACATCTATTTTATGAAGCTGGTCGCTCCTACTACTGTTTTGTGATTGTCTGTGGTATTTTAGACAGTGTTGTCACAAACACAACGGGACTCAGACAGACCGTCGCTACGATCTCACTACCAACTCAAAATGTACCTCCTCTTGTGTATAGGAATTCTAAATGCGACTGATTGTAGTATGCCCTCCTATGCAAGTCAATGTTCAACAATCGAACAACTTGAACAGAGCCTTCGGCAACTTGAAGCTCAAAAAGGTCCGCACAAATGACTGGTCACTGCACAGGCAAGGAAAGTGCAGCATCTCACAAAGCACGCCTCGCGAAAAGCCGTCGGTAGGTCCTTGTGTAAAACTATGTGATATCTCCTTTACTTAATATATATGGTCTGATTATCACTAGTATGCCAGAACTACCTAAGTTTAGCTCCC
>PVYJ01004109.1:2299-20231 GCA_002995095.1 Rhizopogon sp. AM-2018a | reverse complement strand
CCTGGTGAGACTTGTTCACTTTCTTCGTTTGTTCCATTAACTCACCATGTTAAATAATTCAGGACCGCATATGCGCAGGTCGGTTTTCCTTGTGCATAGCAGGCTTTTCCCGGACTGACAATTCCCAGGATCCAAGATATTTCCTTCCTAAAGCGTGCGTCAATCATCACCTTACTTTCGTGTGACCTTATCGCATTCAATGAATCTCTTGTATATAGGTTCTCAATTCCATTACTTTCAGTGGCCGGTCAGCGCCTCGTCTTGAACTTAAAAAGACTCAAAACGCGAACCTACACAACTCATGATCTCAGCCGTGAGGTCGATCGGCAACTCGAAGGATTTGCTGAACCAGACTGCTCCATAGCTTTAGATGACCTGGGTGAAAGTGGACAGGAGGCTAGTGAATCAGGAAATCCGAGTCGTAGTTGATTTCTATGCTTTAACAGCATGTCATTGTAAAAACTATTGACATATAACATTGGTCTGTCTCGATCGTGGTCACCCAGAAAGCGGGCGGGAGGTGGTTAGTGAATGACCAGAGTTGATTTCCGTGTTTAATGACATGATATTAGACATCAGAAACACTTACCATGCCACCGAAGAGGCCCTGGGTATATATAATGACCAAAAGGCATCATAGTGGGGTACAAATTTAGAAATATTAGTGCCACAACTTGAAGTTGTAACATACCGTTGAGTAATAGGGGTTGAGCCTGCTTACGTAACCTCAGATCAACCGACGTTGCTAACTTAGCCAAGACCCTGCAACTTGCTCAGGCTTAGCCTCGACTGTAAGATCTCATTCCGTCATATTGACATGCACTCCTTGCGTCAGCCGTCTTAGCCATCGCAAACGAATAACACGAGTGCGCGCCATAGTACGGTATGAAACACAGCAACCCCAGTGATTTTGCGCATTGAACTGAAGATTTTCACCGTCATCATATTCAGACTTACTTTTAAGTTTGCTCAAGAAGCCTATTTGAAAGCTGTCATGCCTGTGAGTTTTTCTCGTGTGGGAGAAAGTACTTCGCGCAATCACAGAGTTTCTATTGGGTTAGTATCTGAGAAACGTTTTGTGAACTCTGTCGGTCAGTCTACCCTGCATCTTGTTGTCACCGCCAAAGATGCTGTAAACGCCTACCTCTGAGACGTGTACGGAACAATCCTTGGTAACTTATATGGTCGTTCTTCAACAATCTCGTCTAAACCTTCCTATTTCTTGCCAACGACTTTCCGAGATATCCGATGGCGGTATTATACCAATCGTCTCAACTGGTTCGTGAGTTGAATTTATCGGTACGTTGTGCTCGTGTATTTACTTCGGACAGTTGTGGGGTTGGTGGTGTTGCATAGCATTGCTATACTCAGCACCCTCTTCAGGCTTGTTTACAGAGGTTGGACGCGTCACTTCTGGTGGGAAGATGGGTGGGCGACATTTGCACTGATCTCAGACGGTAAATTTCCTTGCACGCTCCGTCTCTGAATTTGAATGAAACAACACACAACCCAGTTACTTGCCTGGCATGTATCTGGATCGACTCTTCGATCAGTTGTGAGTATGATTCGTATTCCCTAAGATCAATGCGGGTTCATATCAGTCCCAGCATGGACCCTCGTAGTGGCTTTCACTTCCGTCCTGTGGTGCGCATTACACCTCACATGAGTTCACTCAGTTACATTTCTAACTCATTGGTCCAGGGCTGCGCGCATGAGCGTCATCTTCTCCATTATCCGAATCGCCAAACACATTGTCTCCAAGGTCCACAGACAGGTCACCTATGTCATAGTAGTATCATTTGCGTGCATGTGGGCCGCACTCATTGTACAGAAGCTCAACGCGTGCTTTCACTCGTGTCGGATGGGCAAGCCGCTTGCGCTCTTACAACTAGTTAGTGAGTACACATTTACGCGTTTTATTGCTGCTACGGTGCTCAGGTCTTACCCCTTGCAGCGGACGTCATCGCGGATTTTTCACTCGTTGCTGTGCCACTGCACCTCTTGAAAAATGTGGGGCTCTCGCGTGGCAGAAAAATAATGCTCCTATCCGCGTTCAGCTCATCTATTCTAATCACTATGATCACAATCCCGCACTCGATAATCCTCCTCAGGCCCCACACGCACAGCACGCTCATCTTCGCACATGTCAAGGTAAGCAAGCCTCCGCCCTTGTAATTTTATGTGGCATCCAATCTCCCATCCTACGGAAAATAGGCCACGCTCAGTCTCGTCATTTGTAACCTCCTGGTGATTGTTACCTTCGCATACCGCCTGTTCCGTAAGGAAACGTTGGATCTCGACCAATTGTTCGAATCCCCTGACACCTTCACTATGAGCATCATTGTGGTGCAATCTGGGGCAACGAAATCGAAGATGGAAGACGAAGGCGTACTTTGTGCCGAAGAGGGTACTACCATTGAGTGTTTACCAGAAGCATTGAAGAATGGCGAGTAAAGGTCATTCGCGAGATTGTTAACATCAGGGTCTGTTTCGTCTTCTGTGCAACTCTATGTCAAGTGTAATACATTTAACTACGGTATAAAAGGATAGTCTCTATTCGATGTATGTAATGTATAGCATTCCTGTTATAAACGAATTTTCTCTTGCGTTCCGACTCGCTCTCGCTTTCTTGTAATTGGAATCGGTGTAATCATCGTGAAAGGGAGCGCTGCTGCAACGAGGAAAACTTTTCGCACACCGAGGATTAGAGTTGAAACATTAGTCGATGCTTTCATGACTGTCAATTCAAACGCCTAGGTCACTGGAAGTATCTTTCATTCAAATCCATGCAAGAAGAGCAGGTAGGTGGATTGTTTGACAGTGAGTGATACCTCGAGCCTCATGTAACAGGGGTCAGCAATAGCGTCATAACTCGCATTCAAATAATTGATTTCGAGGGGATGTCTTACAGGTTGTGTTGTTCAATCACCATCCGCGAACGATGCCTAAGTTTTTCAGTGGGTATAGTGGTCCTGTGATTTTGAGTCAAATCGCCGGTGCCGAACGTGCTTGCTCTGAGGCTCGCTCATCATTTTGGCAATTTAGGAAACTTGTCGTTGTATTGAAGGACGAAGCTGTGGTTAATCAGAAAACAGAAAGATAAATAGACATGATAAATAGATGTGAGAGACACTGAACAGCGGACTTGTGGGACACTGATAATCTTTGGAAGCCAATCAGACAGGAAGAACAGTACCTGAAGTTCAACTTCTCTGGGGGGGTGGTTCAAGTGAGGCTTGGTGAACGACGGTGATCAATCGAGGGGAAAGGGAGTGAGAATCACCTACACGTGGTTAAGTATTTCTCATGTCCAGCTGGGTATTAGCGAGCTGACAAGTAACATCACAAGTATATTCTTGTACAGACGATTTCTGTACCGTTGTCATTGAGACAGGGAGGTGAATTCTTGAATACCATGCTATACCGTAACACGAGCCATAGCAAGAGCCGCTATCTTTGATGGCCGCAGCGATCGATCGACGGCAAGGATCGATCCTTACTCCACGGAAAAACCGCGTGTTCCTGAATACTTGCTCGAAGAGTGTGGTTCACTTTCTATTCATTTGTGAGCTTCGAGGATTCAGTAATCCTTGCGGAAAACACGGGCTGCAGGCGACCGGGTTAGTCTTCGGCGACTCTTTGACAGTGACGTTTGTGAAAGAGACGGCATCTAGTCCAAGGAGCTGAAGTGTTCGTGAATATGACTGTGTTGGGAGACGTTCGGCAAACACCAGTGTTACAGATGAGAAGGCGAGGACTAATAAGTCAGGCTCCCTTGTCCGATACCAGTGGCATGTATGGTCACCGCAGTGGTTAAGATTCCATTGAGCACCGGTGTCGGACAGCCATGAAATCCCTCGCAGTTTACACGAGTTGGGCTGGATGATCGACGCGAGGAAGACATTTACTTTTCGCTGCTTACCTTCTCGATCTGAAATGAGCGTGTCATTTGTCGGCCGACTCGGTACATAGTACAATGGGATTAGGTAAGCAAACAATGGACAGCTCAGCTCCATGAGGAGACGAATTTGTGCATGACTGGGCGTTTGTAGCTAACGCTCACTATCCTTTCCTCGCCTTCTTCCTTGGAGCCATCCTTTATTTTCACCAGCCTGCTCCTAATATCCGGAATCTCGTTTTACGAACGCTTCACGAAAACCAGTGCTCATCTCGCCAACCGATCGCGACTGAACGCCTCAACTTCAGCTCATGGCCCAACCTTACTATGATGGACATCCATTGGAGGAGTATTTGACAGGTGCGCAACAGTTGTTACCTCCGTCATCTTTGATCGTTGCCCATTCTCACGTCGTCGCAGAGTCGGTGGGTGAAGCCCCCGAGCAAATGCCTGGAAGCTGTCCGCTTTTCTCACTAATGCAACATACGGAGTCGCCAGTAGTCTTCAAGTTCAGTGCTGAAGTTGAGAAGTTATGTTTCCTTATTCTTGACGCGCTACAGGTGGGTTCCAATTTTATAGCCGTAACACCGTTCCTGAGCTCGCATATAAATATTCTTATATCCTCGGTCAAACAACTTCTTCACTTTTCTTCACCTGCGATGTAATGCAGTTCCTCAAGTCGCTCTTTACTTCTGACCGAGTCTCGAAGCGCACACAAGCTTTCGCTGAGCGCTTCAAGTATGCTATCATCTCTTCTTCCCTCCTGTCTCCTGGTTTTGCGTCTACCCCAGCCCCTCATTCACATCGTCGTTCGTTTTCACCCTCGTTTCCTGGGAGGCTCGCCAGCAATCACAGTAGAAGTAACAGCCTGACTGAAAGCTCAGTGACCGATCAAATTTCTCTAACGATACCCACCGAACCCGAAACACATGTATGGCCCTTAACCCTTTCCGTCACTCTTGCTGCGGCTGCCCTCAGTGCCCGATTTTACTCTCTATTTGTTCTGTTGCTCGTTAGCACACTGTATTATATGCATATTCATCGATGGGATATACATTCTAAACCTGACATCATTACACCTGTGAGTCTTGCAATTGCATATGATAGGAAGCGTACTTACCGCTCCTTTTTTGCAGTCACTGGAAGCATTACAAAATTTAATTACAGCGGGCAAGGTGTGGGACGCCGTTGTTCATGATACCCTGGATACACTAGAAAGTGAAGAGCGAAGGTAATTCCTATGACATCACCGAAACGTGTATCTTGACCAAGTCGCCTGTAGCATCTTCTACGGACCCTCTTCCCCCATGACGCCTTCTTCGTCCCTCAGGGTAGCGCTCTCAACTTCCTTGCTCACGACCCAAACCCAATGTGACAATGTTCGCCAACTGCTTTCCGCTATTGCATCTCCACCCGAGCTTGCGCAGCTCTCGGAGATGTATGCTCCGGCATCACCTATGAAACTCACTTTCTGTCTTAATAGCGATCACCACCGACCGCTTTCTCTGCCAGGTTCTCGGCAAGGTGCAAACACCACTTCCGTCGACCAGAAAAGGTCGACGTGGAATGGGACCTACTCTGCTCTTGCTCAGGCAGGAAGTCCCACATCCCATATTGCAAAGAGGAGGGAAAAGCGGAGATCCGATCTTAGCTCACTCCTTGATGTTGAGTCACCATCACGAAGAAGCAGTGTCAGTGCACCCACGAGCCCATCTCCTCGCAAACCACTCCTTGATGTGGTCGAAGAGGACGATGGTCACCTTGGCAACGCTTCTTCGCTACCCGAGGGCGAGGATACTTTCTTCGGGGTCGCTGCTCTTGATCTGCACCGAAAGCGTCGGAGCCGGGGCATGAACAAATTCGTCTATAATTCTGCTGTACCATTATTTAGGAGTAACTCTGACTCGAGGCGCCTTCCAACAATGTCCCCTGCTTCAAAATACACAAGCATGCAACCAACGCGACATCCGCTCTCGATTTCGTCCTTGAACCAAACACTCCAATGTGCTCTTGCTTCGAAACGATACGCATGTTCTCATTTACTGGCTCTCCGTTTCGAAGAGGATGAAGATGATGCTTACTGGGAGGACGTGCGTTCGCTCATGAGCCTCCTTACGACTACATTAATCGATGCCTCCTCGAGACTTACCGAGGTTCTGGAGGAGGTGGAGGAACGACATTTGAAGGACGAAGCTGCATCAGACTCATCCGACGTACAACCTTCTTCACTATTATCACCTCCAGTCTCCACTCACCCTCTTTGGCATTCGATCTCTCAAATCACATCTTTCGCGCCACTGCCCAGTGATCTTGCACGGTTCGCAGTCCACGTCGATGCTATTTCTTCTGCTCTTGATGAGGCACGAGATCACCTCGAGCAATGCGTATCCTCTCTGAAAGAAGAGCCGTCGTTCGGCCATTCTTCACGTTTATCAACGTCCTCTGTCGAGGAGCTTTCGAATCACCCCGCACTCCTTGCCTATGAACGCTTGCGACGTGAGCTTGGTCTTGCCCTGCGGGAGTGTGAGCGTGGCCGGGAGAGGCTCACAAATGTTGTACTTCCGCCGCCTAGCTCTGCGGAAGAACCAGAAGACCTACCTACCCTGGCTCCTGACATGGGAAGCGACGATTCTGATAAGCCCGATGAAGCACCATCAGGTGTAGATGCGCAAAACGAGGACGTCGGGCTAACGGTGATTTCCCCGGCTGAAGAGACGTTTGATGTAGATGATGCGTCGCCTCATCTGTTGTTAACGGCTTCATCGCATCATCTGCCTCCACCTGGTATTGAGCAGGTGTTTGAAGCCGAGACGGGAAGCTCACCTGCATTTAGTCGCGAGCGCTCGAGGTTGACGAGGGAGGAGCGGATAAATCTTGCGAAGGCACGGCGGGAGAGTGGGGGTGAGGTTCCTGTGTCTTCTAAGATTGAGCGGTGGGGGCCTGGCGGGGAGGTGGTGCAGGAGCTTAAGGATGTGATATGGAAAGTGGGAGAGCGACGCCGGCGGATGACGGAGGAGCAACTGAGGAGCGCGGCTTCGTCGATACCGGCGCCTAGTCATGGGGGCGTCACGCCGATGGAGATTGTGCAGCAGGGTGGGGTGGGGCCATAGTGCATGCGTATATAACTTAAAACTCGTGTTAATGTTATTGAGGTGTCTATATTTGACGCAGTCGCTGGGCGCTTGTGCTGGTACTCTGTTGGATGTTTCCAGATTTGATATGACAGCGTCTCGTTAATGAGATGAACAGGTAACAATATCTAGTTACTTATAGGAAAGGTTAAACCGAGTAAAGTTTCAAGTTAATTTTGGTTCAAGGCGAATCCCAGAATACATCCCAAAGATGCATATCTCTCCCTTGCCCTTCCCTCCATTCCTCCCGCAATATGTCCTGTCCCTGCACAAGTCTGAGCTCTCTTCCCCTCATTCTTCTGAGCTGCCGCACCGGCTCGGCTGCATCTAGCTCATCATCAGTAGCCGTGCACTCTTCAGGAGGAAGCCGCGCCGCAAAGGTATTCGTGAGTTCAAGGATCGAATGTGTCTTATGTAGAGCAGCAGCAACTGCGAATGACAGTGGGGTCTGTGAATGAAGCGCCGATGGCGATGGGTCGAAGTGGCCGAGGGTCAGTGCTGAGAACAGGTCGCCGACTCCGGAAAAGTATCCTGGGATCAGTGGGACGACTCTGGCGTGCACTGTGGAGAGAGAGCTTGCTCCGACGGTGTGGGACGAGCAAATGCAGAAGAGATAGCTTTTTTGGTTATCTCTTGAGGCTGGTGGCTGCATGGTTTGAGGAAGTACCTCGGATAGCCAGGGTTGTAGGGGAATAGATGAAATGACGACGTGTGGAACCTGCTTGTGCAGGATAGATAGGGCATCGCGGAGAGCGCTTAGAGAACGGAGTCGTACACCGGTAAGAGTCCTTTATCATGTCAGATAGTGTCGAGCTGTGGGGGAATGTGCTCACTCGACTTCAAACCAGTTGGGTGTGATGATAGTGGCAAAAGAAAGCATGCCCTTGTATATGGGTATTACATCCTGTGATACGTAGAGCTTTCCCGAGTCGCCGAGCACGGCTGTATCCAAAACAAGATAAGAAAAATACTCGGTGATGGGATTTAGGGGAACTTACGATCTAGGAGGTATATGAGGTGTGGGTTATCTGACTTGAGCTTCTGCGCAAGGTTCCTTATGACTTCCAAAGCAGCAGCGTTTGGTATATAACCTGTGAGAAGTCTACGAGGGGTCAACAAGCCAGTCTCATCCATCGACTTGAAGATCGATGTGAGTTCTTCTGCAGATGTTCTGGTTCCAGCGAAGCGTGAATAACCTATGTCCGAGACATATCAGCTGTGATATAGAGCCTGCGGCAAAACTCACCAGTGTGGTTTGAAAAATTCACGGTGTTGACTACCTGAGTGCTGTCATGATATTACCTGGTAGAGATGAAATATGACAGACGTACATCAACATCATAGCCTATACATTGGAGGGGGAATACGGCAGCCTTTCCGCCGACATAGCCATATGCGACGTGAGACTGGATGCTTAAAATCCTGTCGCTGGAGTCTAATGGACGTTCGCTGCGTGGTGTTAGCTGAGGTGTTTCTAGGATGTTAGACCTAGGACTGTCGTTCTCTGGCTTTGACTCTATAGCCATCATCGATACTGGTGATTCCGTCGGAGAGGCTTGACCGTCACGGAGCATAGCAGGTTGCCTATTACATGATTTCCATTTTTGGAGTAATGTTTTCCACGTGGCTTCGGAGGAGGCTCCAGCCAGTCAGGCTTGCAGCACGTCACGTTGTTTGCTTTTCTACGTTGTGGTATGTCTGACGGTACAAGGTCTGGCTTTCTTCCTCCTTAGAGTCCTGTAAAGCTTATAATGTCCTAGTCTCCGTCAAACCTGGCAGGATGCACTGGACGGCGCTGAAGCCACTTTCCGCCAGCTCCTTTCTTCTCATTCCTCGTCAGAATGGAAGCATATTTCTTTAGCTAGCGATTCCTCGCCAGGCAAGGGAAAGTCGCGCGCTTCCATAAATCCTGAGCTCACCGATGTCGTCGTGCACCGTAAAGCCACAAAGTCTGGCGAAAACGTATACAGAGTCGTCCTCGATGTCCCAATTACAGACCAATCTGCTTCTCTCGACGCGTGGAAAGCCGTCATCACTACACCGGAACTTAGACAGGAGTGGGACCCCGCAGTTGAGAGCGCACAACTGGTCGAGATGTTTGATCGCCAGACACGGGTATCTAAGACTAATTTTACGCTTGGTTGGCCTGCCAAGTTCGTTATTTCATGCTCCAGTCTCAGTGTTGTATTGATTTCTATGCAGTCCGCGAGACGCTGTACAGATTTCACGCATCTACCAGGATACATCTACGTTAATAGATATTTCCACCTCATTGCCACGCTCATCCGATGAGCCAGCGTATTTGAGGCCATCTCCTCCATACGTAAGATCAAATGTTGCACGTAAGTCGTTCCGCTGTCCCATTCTCGCTCCACTAAGAACTCCCAGTGTTCGCTTGGTGTATCCAACATATTCATCCATCCCCCGTCCCGCAGTCTAACTCGCCAGCCGGTCAGATCAAAAGGCGTATGTCGACTTTCATTGCACAACCGCGTCTACGCATTACGTGCTTCTGGCAGCATGACCTTCGTGCGATCTGGAATTTCGGCTCTGCTTCCAGCGTATGCCAGCAGCTGTGCACCATGATGTTGGGTTTGTATAAAACTGTCTTAGTGCGTGGTTCGCGCATACCTGTCCTTGCGGGACATGGATATGGCGTTAGCATTGAGAAAATACGGTTTCAGCTCGACAGGCAGGCACTTGCCATTGAATACGTGATACACTCAGAGGAAGAAGATCACTCAGTGGAGACAAATCAAGGCCTGGACGTCGTTAAGGAACACAGACGCCTCGTGCGCTCCCTTGAATGTGTTCTTCCTTCGAGTGAAGGGTGGGACGTGCAACTGACTATGAAGGGCTCATCTCAGAAGGTCGAGAATCTCCCCTGGAATGCCACCGCCTCGCGACAGAAGTCTTCTTCTCCCATTTCGGGGAGTAAGCCACCGGAACTAACGATTCTCCGTATATCCCATGCCCCTCTTCCGGATGATCATTCTATACTCAAAGTTCGCGCGGTCATAGAACTCTCTGGGCCATCCAGCGGAATAAGGCTGAACGGGCTTCCTCAAGCCATTCAGCTTCTAGACGAGCGCGATCCGTCGACTTTTATACAACAACAGCAACAGATCCTGCAGGATGCAACCAATGCTGCAGATGTGAGCTTCCAAACGTCATCTTCAGTAAACTCCGTTGCATCGAGCTCCACGACGCCTACGAGACCACAGTTGGTCCGGTCATTGACTGAGCGGTCTGCGGCAGCAGAGAAAACCATACTGTCGCGCGTGAAGAGGAGTTACATATACTTCTCGTCGCTATTGCAGGAGCCAGAAGCAAAGTGGAAGCGGAGTGAGTGGGTGTCGTTTTCTCGTTTGTGTCAAAACTCATGGTACATGCTGCAGCTACGGAATTACGTGGAGTGTCAGTCACTCAATTAGATTCTATCGATCCTACCCTGGTGGTGTATAGAGCCGAAGCTACCTTTGTTGGCCTTGGATTGTGGGACTTGTATGGCGCGCTGGTTTCGCCTGGTGCTAGGGTCTTCTGGGACAAGCAACACGAGGATGCAGTGCTGCTCGAGGATGTGAATGAGCTGACGGAACTTTGGCATTTCAAGACCAAACCTGCATGGCCTGTACAGTGCGCACCCTTCACTTGATTGTGATTTAATTCTGACTTGCGCACAGGGGTCGGGACAACGTCCTGTTGAAAACTGTCTATAAATCTCCTACCACTATTCACGTCTTCTCATTCTCAGTCGATGACCCATACTTGTTTCCCTCTATCCCTCCCCAAGACCCCACGGTCATTCGCACACAGGTTGATCTACAAGGATGGGCAATCGAAGCGCTCTCTCCGAGTACCACGCAGCTCACATTGTTGGAGCAGTCAGATCCCAAAGGATGGTCGAATAAAGCAAGCATACCACAGTCCATGATCTCCGCGCTCGCTGGCGTAGGTGACTTTGTCATCAAGTGCGGTGGTCCCCCAGTAGTGACGCGACTTGCGGGTGCGAAAGCTAATCAGATGAGATATGATCACGACAAGGGGACATTCCGGGTCGAGTACGAGGGTTCCGAGAGTCGTCGGGGACCCACCAGTCCCGATAGCTCGGTGAATGAACCAGCATCACCCACCAACTCTCGCACGATACATACGATCGAGTGTGAGATCCGTTGTGACATGGATATGTGGGCATCCGCGCTCGACGTTGTAGTCGACCCCCCTCCTCATAGTGTTTCCGCCTTGCGCCGGCATCGACTCTCCGCGGGTGGAGGAGGGCTATGGTTGACGCTCACACATGATGCCCTGTTCGCCGCAGATGAAAGGCTGCTGGCCATTGTACGCCGTGGACCGATGGGATCTGGAAAAGACAAGGGTGCTGTGATGGTCAATGGAGCTCGTGTTACTGTCGACGTCGAGGAACTACCTGAGCAGGAGATCAAGGCACTTGCGAAGCGCAAACGCGTCAAGCCGTTACGCATTCCGCTCGACCAACCCCCAGTCGTGGGCGTTATTCGACGACGACGGGCAGAGTGGGACGCAGATGGAGAATTTACAAACAGCTCAGAGTCATCTCCTACTGCTAGAAGTCCGTCAGTTGACCCACTTGAGTCTCCGAAGCCCTCGTCAACTTGGTTATCAGCTCCAAAATTCTCGAGTCCGCTTGCCAGTTTTTGGTCGACTGCAGTAGAATCAGCGACAACCACGACCCAGCAGGCGGTTGCTGCAATGGTTCCTGGAGACGGAGGCGCTCCGTCTGCGTCACGAGCTCCCATGCAACATGCTGCAGAAGCTCTGCAATGGATGCGAGATCTGCAATGCGGTGGTCCCGATGCCAAAGCTGGGTGGACACTCGTGTCGGGCACGGGTATCTCTGTTGAGCGCAAACTACTGACAGACATCTCGCCCGTCATCCCGGTGCACAAGGGGGAGAAAGTCATCGAAGGGGTCTCCGCAGAAGAGGTTGCTGCTGTTGTAACGAGCTACGACTGCCGGAAGCAGTGGGATGTCCGATTTGCTTCTGCTTCGATTTTGGAAAGGTTTGGGGCGAAATGCCACACGTCGTTTGTGGTGTCCAAGGGAGGGTTTCCTTTCCGTGACCGGGGTTTCTTCCTGGCGTCTATCATGGCCCGCTCTAGACTCCCAGTCTCAAGTTTAGACGTCACGCCAGGAGAGACGGGCCCTTCACAAGATCGCTCTGTGATATTTTGCGTATCCGCATCTTTCAGCCCGGAATCGGCTGTATCATTTTCGCCATCCAAGTACAACCCATACGTGCTCCCCATCGGGCGGACATATATCGATGGTTGGATGTTTGAGACCCTTGACCCATATACCAAAGAGAACTATGCCATTCCATCGACACGGTGCACCAGAGTCGTCGCGGTGGATTACGCAGGATCGATACCAGTCGCAGTGAACTCACTGATCAACAGCGCTCTCCCCAAGTCGATACTTGCAGTAGAGACCTACCTCAAGGGCAATTCACCCATGCCATATATGAGGCTTCCGGCGGCGGGTTTTGTCTTGGCGGAACAGAAGGCCGGCACGGGAGTCAACACACCATCTTGGAAGTTAAGGAAGAAGGATGATAATCGCATGTTGATTGCTTCGACTTTCAGCCCTCTGAATCGAACCCATTGCAGTGTTGTGCTGCTCACAATGGCCAATGCTACATCAAGTAGAACCGACGAAACTACTCCTAGGCCAAGCAGGGTGGGTCTCCCTCTTGGTAGCTCTGATGCTCGGCCGAGTATTTCAGGAGAAGTTCCCGTGTCTCCTTCGACCCCATCATCCCCGCCAAATCGTCGCAGGACCTCCTCAGCCTCAGCCCGCTCCAACTCTGCAGAAGCCTTGAAGCCGTCATCTTCTGCGTTTACTGTGAAAGGCGAAATCAGACATTCGACGGACCTCCTTGTCGCTGAGATTGTCGTGGACTCAAAACTCTATCCCGAAGGCTACGAAGTACTGATTACATCTCACCCGCGAGAAAACACGAAGTTTATCTCGCTCGACACACGCAAGGATGACGTGGACACGAACCCAAGCTCAAATTCGGCTTCAACCGACCTGCCAATCAGTTCTAGCGTATACACCATTCCTGCTTCGCCGCTACATTCATCCGGATTAAATGCTGATCGGCCGCCGCGACACCTCGTAAGGTTGACTCTGCCCACGGCACAGTACCGGGTGTCGACGGTGAAAGACCCACTTACGGGCGAGACTAGGGGTGCACCTCCTAAGCCGCAATGGTTTAATGATCTGCATGAAAGAGGGTTTGTGGTGCGCGTGGAGATTAAGCCTGCCGTGATGTCTGCTTCGGGTATCAAGAGTGGAGTGGTGGTCAAGGTTGGTGGAGCGAACGTAGGGATCGCGAGCGAGAAGGAGTCGTTGACGGCACTTGGGCGTGATGAGCTTCAGGATGACCGGGTCTCTCGTATGCAGGTACTGCAAAGGTCAGTCAGACTCGTCAATCGGTGCGCAAGTCGTTGCTGACGCACGTTGTTAGGTCCGCAGATGACGGAGACTCGTTCCCCGACGAACTCAAAGCACCACTATCGCGTGCGGATGATTTGATCGATAATGATACAATCGTTCCTACCATTGATATCAATGAAGATCCGAAGGCGCCTGAAGAGAATGGACCAAAGACGGAAGAAACCGAGAATGGATCGCCCGTGGTAAGTTCCTTGCCGAGAATGTACAACTTCCCTAAACCGCAAATGTTATAGGATGGTCCCGAGAACGGTGTTATTACGCTGACCGTGCCGTCGCCACCATCAAACGGCGGTGGATTGTTTGGATTCCTAAACGCGTATCCTGGTAATGCTCTGTCCCGTTGGGCTTCATCGCCTGGCAAGAACGCTGTGTCACCTGTGTCACCTGTGCCATCTGTTTCATCTTCTCGTCGATCATCTGGAAGTGTTCCGAAGCTACCTGGAGGGCTGCCGAGCACGGAGACGAGTAGCACGACGCGGCCAATGACATCAAGTATTGTTCGAATGCCGATGACATACCCGCTGTCGACTGTTCTAATCATAGCACTAATTGCATTCTTAATTGGATCGCTGCTACGATCGCTTCTCTCCCCTGCAGACTTCATTTATGTTGTGACAGATCTTCAGGATGTGGAGGATGGGAGTGCAGGTTGGCGGGAGATCAAGCGACTTGTTGAGGTGAAGTATATTGTGGGTGGATGGGACTTTCAAATTGCTGTTGTTCGCAGACATTAATGTAGTTTTATCTCAAACAAAACGCGTGTATCGTAGATTTTCCTTTTAACGTAGAGGCAGGCCTGGCATGCCGACTCAGCATTGCGGCAAACGGCGTGTAAGTTTTTTTGTGGCAAAGTCGGCGATAATTGGAAATTTCCCATCTAGGCAGCCTTGCGCCTTTCGTTTGGTACTAGAATCCAATCTTCCCATTCGCCTACTCACCTCCCGCCCCCAGCCTACTTCGTCGCCATCGTCTCCAACGACGATCAGGCCTATCTTGACGTCGTCCTCTACCTCAAATATCCACCCATTTTACCCCCGTCGTTGGTCACAGCACTTGTCCGCTGTCTGTCTGGCTCGTGTTACCTTATTATATCTTGGCAGCCCACACAGCTCAAGTTTCTGCCACCTGCCGTTGACTTTATTTTTCCAACCCGGCCAAGGCGATACGTGTGCTTCATTTCACTGATCTTTTACCCCCCACTTTTGTGTTTTTACTCGTCCGTCAACCTGCATCGGAGCTCTTCATGGCCTCTGGCCTTCCCGGATCGATGCCTGCACCACAACCTGCAGGTGAACCCTCTCCCCCGTTGTCGGATCCATCTTGGGAAGGGGACAGGATGTTTGTCGCCACATATCTCATTCCCTTGGACCAACTTAACCCGTCGCCTGCTAACCCAGGTTCAACATCTACATTTATGATTATTGCAATAAGCGAGGCTTCCGGAAAACAGCTCGTGAGCTGCTAGCAGAAGCCGATATACCACAAGACTCTGCCCCTCCTATCAATGCACGTCAAGGCCTACTATTCGAGTACGTCCTCTTCAACTCATAATTAGGCGCTCGGTTAACTCAGTACGCGTGCCCGCAGGTGGTGGAGTGTTTTTTGGGTTTTATTCACAGCAAAAAGTAACGGATCTGGAACGGATGATGCTCTTGTCTACACACAGGTATGTGAGCTGCAACGTTCATAGGCGCTATACCAACCGCACCCTCTGAACAGCATCAATTGCAGCAACAACACCTCAGACAGCATAATGCCCAACCAATGCGGCAACAAACGGCGATGAATCGTTTTATCAACGGTACGCAAAGACCCCAGACGTCGATGCCACCTAGTGGGCAGATGCCTAACGGTGTTGGACCTACTTCTTTGCCAGGTAACCCAGGCTCAATGCAGAATGGCGCCCAGGGCCCCATGCCGTTTCCGATGACTCCCCAGGCGAACGGTATCTCGATGCAATCGGGCGGCCCTCCCGGTCAACCAGGCAACTTTTCTCAGCTACTGCCAGGGCAGCAGCGGCCTGGTGGCCCTCCAAGACCGAATGGCGCCGCGCCTCCATTCCAATCTCCAACCATGTCACATTCTCCCCATATTGCAGGAGGTAATCCCGGTACCGGACCCGGACCTCAACATCAACAGCCTCCGATGAGTCAGCTGGGAGGACCGCCCAACCACCTCGCGAACCTCAATCGACCCATGCACCCTTCAAATTCATCCCTGGGGTCGGCTCCCCAGACTCAGACACCACCGTTTCCCATGGGACGGTCGCCCAGTCGTCCAGGCACCCCTGGTCAGGGCGGCATGTTGCAACGCAGCCCATCATTGGTGGCCCGCCAGACGCCAACAAATAGCCAAGAGGCCATAATTAACAATGAACTTAGTCGTTTGCCTACAGACGCCGTCACAGCCGTTAAAATAGCGCTTGGTTTCGATAAGGAGTTGCACTCGCTTAGCTTCCAAGATAAGGTGCGTTCATTCTCATAGATGCTTTACTGGAAGATTTATTGACGTACATTACAGCAACGTATCTTCAATGAGTTGCGGCAGCGTGGCGTAAAATCGTCACAACTCGGCCCTGCAGGTCCATCGAATATGCAGGGAATGGCTCCGCCTGGACAGCCTCGCCGACCCGGCCAACACCCGCAGGCGATGCAACAGACGCCGCAACAGCAGCAACAGATGCAGATGCAACAGCAGCAGCAGCAGCAGCAGCAACAGCAGCAGCAACAGCAGCAGCAGCAACAGCAACAGCAACAACAACAACTGCAGCAGCAGCAACAGCAACAGCAGCGCATAAAACGCAGCAGCACGTCTCCTGCAGAAGAGGTACTGTTTCGTTCCTTGAATTAATATTTTTTGTGCTCAATTTGGAAATTTAACAGCATGGCACGCTTCCGAATAACGAGGGTTCGTCTCCGGACAGAGATAGGAAGCGGCAGCGTCGCACTCCTCCGCCCATGGAGCAGGCCCAGTCCATGGGCCCCGGGCCTGGATATCCTCACCCTTCGCAGCAGGGTATGCCAGGCGGGTCACAAGTGATGGCGAATGGTAACATGATGCGTCCAGGGGCGATGCAGGCTCCCATGAATAACTTCTCGCCACACAACGTTCCACCAAATATGGGTAATCCTGGTATGGGTCTGCCAATGGGTGCTCCTGGAAACGCAATGAGTCCCGGTATGGTTCCAGGACAAGGCAATATGATGATGGCCAATGCGGTAGGTCATCAATTCTCCTGCAGCCTGCGGCTACCCCTCAACGGTTCTGAAGCACTTGCAGTACCGACAGAGTTTGGCCACAACGACGAAGAACATGTTAGCAGCAGCAGCTCCTGGTGTTTCTGATCAAGGTTTTCATTCTGTGCAAGGTCAACCACCACAGTTCCCTGGTCCCCAGAATAATAGAGTTGGTCAGAACTTGGCTCAGAACAAAGCTTTGGGAGGAGGCATGGCGCCACCTGCGTCACCAGGCATGGGCGGTCCTATGAAAGAGCAGAAGGACATTAAACCCATAATCAACAATAACCCTTCAGGTATGCCAGAAGGGTCCCCTCACAATGCTCCCGCTGCTACAGGCCAGGGCGGGCCTTCATCAAATCCTACAGGGAGCGCGCACGGTACTGCACCCCCGACTCCCAATACCATACACTCGAGTATCACGCAGTCTCCTGCTCCAAACGGGACACCTTCAGTACCTCCGGCTTCGAATCCCGTGGGCCAGCCGCAACAGATCCCCGATCTATCGTCTAACTTTATGTCGGCGGACTTCATGCAATCCATATCAGCATTGGAGGATTTAGATCCCAACATGTTCCGGACAGACTTTGAGCAAGACTTCCGCGAATGGTTCGATCCTGCTGGTGTGGATTCATTGAAGTAAACGTTGTGTGGAAGTGAGGGGCTCGTGTCTTGTTTCATTTCTCTTGCTTTTCGAACATTTATCTCATGGTCATTCCAATACTACATGTACATAGTTTTTTCTGCTGATCGTTTTTTCCCTCCCCTCACGGATGTCTTATTTATCGCAAAAGCTGCAGTGAGCAGTGACATCTTGGCTCCTCCCGTTTAGATAGCTTATTCTTGTTGTCCACTTGTTGCGATTCCACCGGTTCGTTGTTTGTTACTCCCGCGGTCCCTCTCTTATCTTGCTGCATGTATAACTAATCTCATCATGATTTTGTTGTCGAGTTCATGTGTTTTTCATTCTTAGGGCATCGTCATCTATGGGGATTTGCAATGCGGTGAAAGGTTCTCTTATCCCGTCACTTGACATTCTGGACACTGGACATACGATTGACGGGCACAAGATGTGACGGTGTTATTGGATGAGGTTTGAACCCTGCCTAACACCATTGAGATTATTGATAGTCCATGTGGTTGGTCATACGGTAGGTTCTTGCGTGGTG
>PVYJ01004101.1:20500-32728 GCA_002995095.1 Rhizopogon sp. AM-2018a | reverse complement strand
ATTGATGAGCAGACTGCTGATACTGTTATCCTCAGCAAGCTACGATCTCACTTTGAAGAGCGCTTCCACTACGATGACAATGGTGTCCCTCGAGTCTGGAGGCCAGACGATGATATTGATGTGGCCTTCAAGAAAGCTAAAGAGCAGGCACGTGTCTGCGATGTGATTTTGTCTATACATGCACTCACATTTGAACGATGTTTCAGACTTTGGATCTTATTCCCCGTTATGCCAATATCGCTCCCACGGATCCTTCGCTTGAATTCACACTCCCCTCTGAGATCTCTGATCCCCTCACGTCCACCGATGAATTTGATTTCTCTTCGACACTCGTCGTCTTCACAGAGACGAAGTCCATTGACCTCACTTCCCGCTTTCGAAAGGATGCAGATGCCTACTATGTTGAAGCGAAGCGGAGCACTGTCTCGAGCATTGCACAGATTCCATACTGGATGTACGGTGTCCTCGTCATACTTGGCTGGAACGAGGCGATGGTGGTATTGTTTAGCCCTGTGTATTTCACGTTTACCTTGGTGGCGATGATAACTTCGTACGTATTTGATTCTGATTCTAATATTGATGGAGAGTTCTCACTTATGCATCTCCTATTTAGTTATCTCATCATCAAGCTGTGCTTGTGGCCATTGCTTCGAGTTTCAAAAACAGTCCGAGGTATGTACTCATAGATAGGCCTCATTCATACTCTGGTTGATCACATGACCTAATGTGACTATTCGATGAATGTGCATTTAACTCATTGTACAGGACACCTGAGCCAAATTCATTCTATAATTATGTGCGGACAGTCGGTAGCAAGAGAGTCATATAATTTTTAGAATCTAATTCGGAGAACTAAGAGACGAGTAAGCATTATAGTCTCAGGAAAGCTGACAATGTCCAAAGTGAGATGTCATTGACGCCACCAGCATGACAGAGGTGTAATTAAAACAAAAAATAGGCTACTCAGAATTCATACTGTCGTTACATGCACTTCACAAAAAAGAGACCCTCACATATAGCAAACCTTCAAGGTACTGCCGCTGGCCAAAAATGACGAAAGCTAGTGAGCAGGAGAATGTAATCAACTTTGACTCACAGTTTCTACTTACGGCTAAACACAATTCCAGGTGATGCCTTTCCCTGGGTCATACCCGACAAATCCTTTCTCTGCCAGGAACCTCAGGCCGCTCATAGTCAAAAAGCCACTGTAGTGGATGTAGATGAAGCAGTGGACAAAGAGCACGAGGAAGACCAGTCACTCAGATTCATGCACACTTCCTCCGAGTCGCTGGAGAGAAGTGAGGAATTAAACCGTGCCCGTACTAACTCAGAACCACGATCTTAATGTAAACTTCTACAACTTACCATGCATGGCCAATTTCACACTAACACAGCAACGCTCGTTCTGCATATCTAGGGTGACAACTATCGGCGCGAGATACACAAGCACCTTGGTTCTAGACGCTCACGGTTTGCAAATTGGAACTACATCATGTGCATGTGCAAACCTTGTTCTTATTTCCTCCACTGGCAGGCCACACCTGCACCACGAGTGTTGCATGATCATCGAAAAGTTCTCTTCAAAGTCTTTTCGCCTGGGTTCGCGAAGATCGTGCACGCATTGTATCGTTTACTGGTCCCGGTCAAGTTTCGAAGGCGAGTCTCGTGTTATGGATAGAGTTAAGTTACCCATCCAGTCACACAGGCCGCGAGGCCAAGGGCCTAGGTCACTAGCTGGGACGTGCTATATTACACCACCATTCAAGGGTTGAAATGCCATCGAGCCTCTTACATCAAACATCTTTCTCGTCCGCCTTCTGTTTGGGAAAACATCGTACTGACTTACATATCCTTCGTCCGCCAATCACTGATATCCTTTCGTAGATGGCATGGTTAATACCCGCGGCCGTGGGTTTTATCGCATCAGGGTTGTTTGGCGGCCACGATAGCGATCCCAACCCCACCTACGCTGCGATCGAAGCGCGCAAGTTGGCTGAGGCAGAGCGTGATCGGGCCATTCGGCACCTTGACGACATGAACAAGCAAGTCATCCAGCTCGTGCGATTAACTCAGGAGATGCAAAATAGGGCTCTCCAGGCTCAGCAAGAGTCAATCTCGGCGGCGGCGGCTGCTCAGCAGAAAGCTCAGGAGCAGGTGATGGCCATGTTTGAAGCTGAGAGGGCTGCAAATGCCGCCCGGTTTGCTGCGGAAACCGCTGCGCGCGTCGCAACGGAGGAGGCTAAGAAGGAGGCTGCAGATGCTGAGGCGGAGAGGCAACGTACCAAAGCTACTATGGAAGAAGCTAGCAGAACAGCCGCTGCTTTTAAGGAAGGAGCCGAGCGCCTTCAGAGAGCAGCGGAAGAAGAGAGGAAGAGAGCTGATGAGGCTATCGCAGGAGCAGAAGCGGCAAGGAAAGCCGCAGAGAATGATATTCGCGAAGCTACAACTGCCAGGGATGACGCTGAAAGGCGGCTTAAAGAGGGCATCCAGCCTGTCGTGACACCAACTGCTCAAGAAATTCGTGCAGCTCAAGCAAAAATCCAATATCAGGAGAACCTATTCCATTTCGCCGTTGCTGGGAGGGCTGGAGCGGGAAAGTCTGCCCTAGTCAACGGATTCCGTGGCATGACTAACCGCGAAGGTGGCTCCGCTCGGACAGGGGTTACGGAGACGACCATGACACTGGGAAGATATCCAGACCCTGACGAGCGGTGCCTCCATGTCTGGTACGACCTTCCTGGAGCGGGGACCATCAAGATCCCAGATTGGCAATATTTCAATGGGCAAGGACTCTACGTCTTTGACTGCATTGTCGTACTGTTCGATAACCGTTTCACCCACACCGACATTGCTATTCTGCTGAATTGCAGGCGCTTCCAAATCCCCACTTATGTCGTCCGCTCAAAGGCAGATCAGCATATCGAGAACATAATGAAGGAGATGGGGTATGACGACGAGGATGACGACGTCGACCGGACGCAACGGGATTCCATGTATGCGACTGCAAGAGAACACTTCATTAATGAAACTCGCCGCAACGTCAAGGCGAATCTCGTAGATGCGAATCTACCTGATCAAAAGGTTTACATCGTCTCCAGTAGCTGTTTGCGAGTTGTGGCCAAAGGCGGGCAGCCAAGAAAGGTCATTGATGAAATTTACCTCATGAATGATTTATACACAGAAGCTCAAGCTAGGCGTGTCCGCCGTAAGCCTGCAGGAGAGTTTTCCACTGGGGTTTGAGCTGTAGAAGCTTAGGTTTGATCGAAGTATGTCCATTGTTACGGAACGGTATCTGCGATTACCTATGATTTCAATTCTCGTGCATGCCAGAGCTAATTTGCATAACACACATGTACGTGTACGTTCAGGCAACTCACCCGCAGGAGAAAATGACTCATGTCAACTCGTTCCATCATCGACGGCTCGCCTCATTTATCTTGCAGGAAGCCTCTGAAAAGCCATTTACCTTCCGGACATGGTATTGCTGCGCAACATTGCACGCTACTTATAGTGATATCAGATTGTTACACGATGAGTTTGATAGCGAGGTGCCATGGCGGTGAGTACGCAGGAGAGTATGAAGGTGGGAGAATGAAGCGGAGGAAGATCCGGACAGCAGATCGAAGGACACAAAGTGTCAAACCCACGTGAGCTTACCAAAGCACCTTTGATCGCATGTTTGGAGTATGAACCTCTTCATGCACATGGCCGAGGTGTCATTTCCGCTGAGAATGTGATGTGTTCCGCTGGGGTTGAATGTGTGGGACGCCAGTGAGATCGCGGCGAATACAACGTGGTTGGCATGGGGTTGGTTGATCATAAGCAAGTTGAAAGAGATTTTCGATTCCGTCGGCGGTAGGAGATAAATAGCACAGAGAGTGGACCCTAGAAGTGATGGATTGGACGAGGAGATCCCGCCGGTTGACAAGTTGACAGAAGTTAAACTGTTATTTCATGTTCGGTGACTTTGTATGACCCTGGGTGACCCTTGATATCCTCGTTGGTGAAGAGGAAGTAGAATGACGGCGGAGGAAGGAGCCGAGCTCGTGGGAGCCACGTGGTAGTAGAAGATGATGGACTCGAAGTACTAGTGTCTCTCTCTCTCCCTCTTAATCTTTTGCACATAGTCTTTTCTTGTCTCCTCATGATCCATACAGCTCCAGCATCCTCGTCCCCATCGACGACGACCACCTTGGGCCTTCATATAATGGATCCACGTATTCTCAGTGATCAAGTCAGTGATCATCAAAATCATTCTGATCTGTAACGTTTCAAAATTTGTAGTATATTCTATCATACACTAATCAATCCTTATTTCAGTCCTTCTCCTCCAGTCAGTCTCTCAGCTCCTCCTCCTCGTACTCCTTCCCGTCCCTCAACAATGTCATCATCTTCATCGTCGTCGTCTCTCTCACAAGACAGCGACAACTTGTATTCTAATCTCGCAACGTTTACTTTTGGAGAGGCCCTTACTTCCGATTCCACCTACTCTTCCTCATATGATTCAGATGACGAGGCTCCATATGCTATCAGCCCACTCACTCCTCTAACCCGCACAGGCGCTGACCGCACTCCTCGTCCCTCCGTTTCTAACTCTACCACCATCTCTTCAAAACAAACAAGCAGTCATCCAACGCAGGGTGGGGGACGCTCAGCTTCAAATCCCTTTCCTTCATCGTCTCGCTCAGCTAACGCTACAAGTTCCAGCACAGCCGAGCATACAGATGAAGAAAGCAGCGAAGTTCCCTCATCACCAGATCTCATCCCAAGAAGTGGTTACCATCTCCCTCGCCGCAGCCACTTCGTTCCGGACAACTCCAGCCAGCACACTTTTGGCCATCTCGCTGTCCGTTCCTCCATCGCCTTCTCATCCAACTCACGCTCCAGCTCTCGTGCGAGCTCTCGTGATGGTCTCGAGTTTAGCAGCGATGAAGAGGTAGAGATCTATTATGACGGCGGTTCATCCCCCGTCACTTTTGCCCGCGACCTCGACGACATCGACGAGGATGCTCCAGCCTTCCACCGTCCTCTCTCAGAGCATCGCCGTGGAAGCCTTCCCATGGCCATCCCAGGTTCTTCCTCCGATGTCCTGAGTAATCGTAGTCGCGAAGGCAGCATTCTCACCATCCGCCGTCCATCTCGCAGCCTTGACGACGACCTCGCCAGCCACTTGTCTTCCCACAGCGGCGAGGATCCCGCCACCGTCGTTCCCCGTAGCGAGCCTCTCACCCGTGCAGACTTTCGCTCCCTCGAGGTCCTGGCCACCCAGCAACAACAGCAGCAACAGCAGTTAGATCACCCTTGGGAAGGCTTTGACTTGGCGTATGTCTTGTCGCGAAAGAGCGAGGGCAGCATCCGCTCCTTCCACTCCACCGCCCAACTATCCTTCATCGGCCGCGGCAGCACCGGCGAGCCCTCATCCTCTCGTATCTCTAGCACTTGGCTGGGCGGTGGACGTCGCACGAGCACTGTCACGTTACAGACAACCGGCAGCAACGAAGATACCTTCCTCAAGCACATTGGCATCTATGGTACTCGTTCCGATCAGTGGACCTTTTTGAAGGAGAAAGCAGATGGCCCGGCTACTAGCAGTGTCTCATCAGCGCGGCACGGGCGTTCCTCTAGCCTTGTACCGTCCTCCGTCGCTGTGGACAAGGCCAAGCAGACCATGTTCCCCGGCACTCAGGAGATCTGGCGGAGCGGTCATGTTGGTCGATATAGAGTCGATCGTCTGGCGTTCAAACGTATGCCGTCGTAACTTGCTCTTTAGTCTTCTTTCATACTCATCGTATACACAGCATCCACCGCGGACCCCGCCAAAGCTGCCCAACAGCGGATCAACGTCCGGCACATTCCAGACCCGTACCTCAAGGGCACCAAGACAGGCGGGCCGAGCAGCGTGATCCACAAGCACTCCCGTGCCATCGCATTTTCCATCTTCCGTTCGTATTCTCTCTTCCAGTCTAAGCGTGGCGGGACGACCTTGCAGTCGGGATCGCGCAATATCCACATGCACACGAGCGGGGGCATCATGCTCGCGCCTAAGAAGGTGCAGGAGCAGTACACGAGTACCAAGACGACCAGCAAGCTCAGCACGCATGGTCTGCTCGAGGACAGCTTGCGCAAGGTCGGTGGGGGTGCGGACAAGTCAGGCAGTCGTCGTGGGAAGGAGAAGGAGGATGCGAAGAAGGCTAAGGCGAAGGATAAGAAGAAGGACAAGGATAAGGACAAGAGGAACGAGAGGGCGAGTTACCCGACGGAGACAGAGTCGAGCGCTACGAATAGCAGCGCTGGGAGTATCAATGGCAGCTCGTCTCGTATCATGTCCGCCCCCGTCCGAGCGACCACCTCCAAGATCACCTTTGCTCCTCCTCCAAAAATGATAGTCAAGCTTCAACCATCGAGTGGACCATCATCGCCGGAGACGACCACGCCGGACCATTCCGCAAAGAAACCCCTCGACGCCGACCCCTCATCTCCTGTTTCTGTCGCTGACCACCGCGGCTCGATAGACTCTGACGAACGCCGGATCCCAACGCGTACTCCACACGCAGAAGCGTTCGGAACTCTCGATCCAAACGATATCGAGCACCTGCGCAGGGCGCAAAAACCTTCTGACGGGAGCTCCTCCTTCAACCTGAACCGCATATTCCGAAAGCTACGCGGAGCCTCATCGCGTCCAGATAGCAGCAGCTCGCTACCCGCCGTCACTCCCCAGAATACATACAGCCCGCCTTGGATTGTCGTCGCTGGGCGCGACCAGAATGAAGAACACTCACGTGTGCTCACGGATCTGAACAATTCCTTCCGCGACGTCGGTCTCCTCCATCCGCAGCCACACAAGAGTGGGGGGAAGGGCAACGCGAAGAAGAGGATCGGGCACGATATATTCGATTACGTTCCCGAAGACTCGCTCTACATGCTCCTCCCGCTATGGGCAAGCGAGACAGACCCATCCATGAGTTCGGGCTCGTCCATGCAACCCGCCACCGTTTCCACGACACCAGAAGACCGTCAGTACCTCCTGGTGTGGTACGTCCCTTTCGAGGACGACAAAGGAAAGAAGTCCGAACAACAGCACGCGAAGAAGAAAGCAAAGCAGAGTCACTCGACGTCGGACGGCACGGGCGACACGCACCAGAAGATCGTGTACCTATCGAATTTTCGCGTGAATGCGCGGCTGGTGCGGTATGACGCTCTGCGCGGGACGGGAATCAGGGTCCCGAGCGAGGGGCTGGCGATCACGGCGCCTGCGTGGGAAGCGGTGAGCTATATCGTGGATGCGGCGCGGGCGAGCGTGATGCAGATGAGCGAGACTACTATTTGCGTGTGTAGCAGCCGCGAGAAGGGGTTTCAGTTCCAGCCGGAGGGGCTGACGAAGCTGGGGCTTTGTTCGCAGGAAGAGGTGGTACCTGTTCTTCCACCTCCTCCTGCGCCGCATTCTTTGCCACAGCCGCATGCGTATGAGTATGAGCAGGGCGATGCTGTGGAGTTACTCCTTACGCCTATTGGGAGGGCGGCTGTTGAGATGGTGTGGCTTGGATGTCTTGCTATCACCAGCTTCGGTCCTGGCTGACGCGTGCGTTGTCTTTTTCTTCATTCCCTTTTCTTTTTCCTGTTCATTTTTACTCTCGTGCCATCCACTCATATCTGCCTTATTTATTATGTTCGTATCCATGTCCATGTCTGTCTGTCTATCTCCACTCTTCATCTTTCAAATTGTCTCCATATACAACCTCATTGCTCACCCGCACCGTGACTCCTCTTGCATTAGTTATGATTTTAGATCTGCTGTATTTTAGACCCCATTTTGTCCATCTCCCGCTCTTTTCGATTTTTTCCCTTGCATGTACACCTTTTATTTATTCTTTTCGCGTTATACGTACATAGTCGGTGCTTTCGATGTCGATGATACTTTAATCCCTTTGTATACACATAGCCCCATAGCTTATACGATACGTGGAATTTATGGAAGCCTTTGGAAGGCGACCGTTACGTGTATTATCGTCCGATGGATACAAGGAAAAAATACAGCTGAACGAAAGGTCACGATCGGTGGTATACAAATCATTGTTTCTTTGAAAAAGAAAAGATCAGTTCGCCCCGCAGATAGATAGTTCTCTCATTTCCTGCAAAACGGCCTCGACCTAAGCACGACCACAGTGAGAACGAAAATGACATTGTGCAAATCGTAAAACAAATCGTACCTGTGCATCTAGCTGGCCCGCAGCGTAATCATCCCGTACGTTATCTGCAAAATACCTGCGTCGACACGTGAGCGAGCATGGATCTTGATTTTCTCAAAACCCATCATCACCTTTGTACAGCGCTCATCTTCTCATATCCCTCCTCCGCAAACTTGCACTGCATGCGAATCATGGCCTCGAAGCTGGGATCAAAGTACGGTATGCGCAGGTCCAAGAGCTGCGGAAGCTCGGTGATGAGCTGGTCGTTCATCAGCTCGAAGACTTCCTTGGCTTCGTCGTGTTCTTGTTGGGCTTTTGGGAGCTTTGTTGGGTCTTCGCTTGGTTTCTCGATGACTTTTCGTAGTTTGCTCCGTGCGGCGTCGTAGTCCAAGAGCTGGAGCCATTGAGTCCAATCGCTTGGGAGATGTACGAAGGAGGGGACGTCACCTTCTTGTTCCGCTTCGCGATATGCTCGTTTACGACAGGGAAATAAGCGTTCATCTTTCCAAGGGGCTCCATGACGGTCGCGCGGTAAGGAGCATCCTGCGCGAGATGAGAATGGGAAAATCAGCAAGTAGTAGTAGTACAAAAAGCGATCACACAATGACGTACGAGTTCCCTTTGAATCCCGCTGTCGAGTTCCTCCACTGCGCTCTTGAAAGCGTGACTCGCCATAGCACCATCTGAAGTACGATCGGCAGCGCCGTAGAACGTCTCGATGGTCTCGGCTAATCGCGCTTGTGTGGTCGTCATCGCTGCGGCGCCAAGTTTTGTCAGTATCTTAGGCATATAGGTACATACCACGACGAGAGAGGGTGGACTCACCGCGCATGGCATCTTGGAATTGTTTGCTGTCCCTCTGCAATGCCTGACACTCCTTCTCGAAGCTAGATGAAAGGCGCATGCGGCCCGAATTAGACGGGAGAAGGACGAAAATGGCGCATGGCACGTACGCTCTGTATTTGGACTCTTCGTCTGCGAATTCGCGGTCTACTGTGCGTTCGATCTGGCCGGTCTTTTGCAGGACCTGGGATATTCGTTGAGGGGCATGATATGATTCCTGTGCAGGACGGAGGGTTCCTTACCGTTGTTCCCGCTCTGTTGAGCGATTTCTTGAAACTGTGTGGATGTTAGACATTGGCAAGCTATATCAGAGATGGAACGGACCCTGTCCAGCTCATGGTACTTTAGCTTTAGTTGTTGGAGAGGTTGTTGGAGTACGGTGATAATATTGTACTACGTAGATCGCCGCTTACTAATACAAGATGCCCAGACTGGTCACCCGTGATGTCAGTAGGCCATCGTCAAGGTATGCATAGAGCACCCAACATCCAAGTCCTCGCAAATCAGTCGAATGGCCGCGCTCTTCCCGCTTATCCATGCAAAGTAGACCCTGAATTTATCAACCTATCGTAATTGTCCCCACAGTAGAGTACTAGCCGCGCTACTCCGATCGTATGTGTCTGCGGCATCGGTTACTGAGCCGAGCTGGAATTAGTGAGGAGTCTCCTATCCCCATCCTCGACCGCTTCCTTTACCGAGGTCACAAGCGTCGAATCAACGAAAGCTGTAGCCCTGCGCACATTGCGAGACAACCGTTGGCTCTATTTTGCCATGGGACACAGAACACTTCAAGCCAGCCTTTCTCATGCGCGACCAACCACTTACACTCCTCGATATCGTGGCACAAACGGATATATCTTAACTTGCATTTATTTCCGCCTATGAGACCGCGGTCGGGAACTTCGAGACTCCTGACGAAGTGATTCACCTAGCGGCTGGCCTACAATTTGAATTTACTGGGGTGGGGAGCGCTATTGGGACATTTTGGGGTGTGAACGATGCCACTGTGCAACGCTTGGTTGATGAATTCCAAGAAAGTCGCCCGAGCGTTACACAGGGCGATCCGATTGACGAGGACATAATCTTGAACCAGCGTATCGTATTCATGCACATCAGGTTATGATTATGATCCTCTGACGACTTTGCATCTAGCATCTAGCCAATGAATTGAATCCTTACACCCCCCACCCCCGCAACAGACTGCTGTCTTGCAATCTGCATAAGTATGCTTAAACATTCATCAATGGTGTGTTGCAATCGGAAATATGTAGATTCACCTCGCGGCGTCGCCACGAAACCACATACATTACAACTTCGCCAAGTTCACATGCATATTGCTGAACATCTGGTACTGGATTTCCGGGCTCCAAGAGAGATCACATGTTCAGGAGAATGCAACGCATGCAGGCTACATTAGTGTGCATGTCTGCAGTTAGAGTTACCGCTCCATTTTTATGTTTGTATCGATCTCATTATCGAGACAAGTCTTCTGTGAAGTACGTACGAAGAGCCATATGATGTCTTCGTGCGCTTCAACGAGGGTATTGACTTGCAGAGTTTGTTGTTTATCGCCACGCGAAAATACTCTGTCGCCGCATATACAATGGATGGTTGCCTACAGTCGATCGGCAATTCACGATGCTGTTTGAGGTGGTTGTTCCTAAAGCAGGTTAGCGCGAGGATGATCATAAGGTTGAACGTGACTATCAGCTGTAGCGACATCGCGGTCCTTCAAGAGGTTGACGAAGTTCCTGATGAACGATTGGTTAAAACTCTCTTGTTCCAATATATATGTAAAGTATGTAGATGTGAAAGACCAAATTTCTACAACAAAAGTTCAAAAAAAAATCCAATACTCGTAGGGTTCCCTTCATCATTTCAGCCTCTGGGAGCGTCTCCTGCGCTATACGCCACTACCAGTTGGAATGTTTATACACTCCTGGAAAGCAATTGAAGACATGACAGTTCCCTCGTCGGACCCCAAGGATGAGGCGTGACCCCAACACGAATATCAATTTGATAGACATTATAATAAATCTGTGCCCTAACGGAAAGTGAGCTCCATAGAGACGATGAGGCGTGGGTCAGATAAAAGACAAATCAATGAATATCATAGTTGGAGACGGAAAGCCGAGGGTGAGACAAGAAATAGCGACAATTCTAGCATGCAGTGAGTTGAGAAAACGATAACCGTAAAATCACGAGCTCACCCTACAAAGTAAAATATATGAGGTTTTATTAACACCGTGATGCAGTCCTTTGTCGGCGGTTGTTGCAGTTATTCGCTTGGTACATGATCGCTGCCATCGGGATCCACCTCGCTGACAGCTTCCTCATCGTTATCTACACCTCGCTCCTCGAGGTACTGCTTCAACTGACGCGCTTGCTCCTGAAGGGCTGCTAATGTGAGAGTCTCTTGAGTAGCTGCAAACTCGTAGAAGGCCTTGTCTTCGTTAAGGCCTTGCAGCCCACGATCACTACAGGTCTGTTCCCAGATCTCAAGATCCATCTCCGAGCTGCGATGGTCCAACCGCAAGTGCTCCAGCGTATGGGTAAGGAAGTTTCCCCAACGCATGTTTTCTTCAAGCTCCCAAGTTGCTAAAGCGACACGGTGTCTAGCGCGCTCACAAGTAGCATACTGTGCCCTTGCACCTTCACGCAGCATTTCATCTGGCAGGTCTGCGAGACCACGAAAAAAAATCTCCTTGGCCTGTACATCTGAGTTATGAATCAATTAATCCACATTGTCCACAATGACTTGCCATCAAGGCACCTCCAGGATTCAACTCTTTGGCAGTCTGGCCTTGCAGAGATTTCATGGCAAACTCAGCTGTGGCAGCTGCAGTTGCCCTGGTTTTCAGATCTTGAGAAAGGTTTGTTGACATTTTTGACTCTTGGGGACGAAGGAATTGCGTGTACTGTGGAAGGGCTACTGGAACTTGTTTTTCGGATCGTGATATACTACATAGTACCTCGGCTAGTTCCTCCTTTCAAAAAAACAGCCTATCAGAGAGAGGACTCATTTTACGTTAACAATTTCAAGCTTTTTCAAGCCTACGCGAGCACTCTCATTGGTGGAGAGACTCGCTTAGACAGTGAGTCCGTAACCAATCCCTGGACTATCCCAAACTGAGCGCTCAATGACCAGCTCAATGAGCGGCTAAAGTTGTAGATCCGGGCCGGCCGGCCAGGAGTCCAT
>PVYJ01004101.1:0-20421 GCA_002995095.1 Rhizopogon sp. AM-2018a | reverse complement strand
GGTCAATGAACAGCTCAATGAGCGGCTAAAGTTGTAGATGTAGGCTCACACGTCCTCGGTATCTGTTGGACCGCATCGCTCTCGGTCCCTGAGGTCTTATTTAAGGTCGCCCGCGACTAGCGAAACGACTACATCATGGTGTATCACTGATTTGCACGGCTAGGTGATGCCTTCGGAATCTCAGATTAATAACATAGACGGTGCGCTGTCCTTTGGTGCTACCAGTGAGCGCGAGAGCAGCGCAGGATCTTGATCACTTATAAGGAGAGGTTGAACTCTTGCAAGATTATGAACATTTCGGCAACCATTTGCCCGCTTGATGGGAATTCTCATGGGCTGTCTTCTGACTCTTCCCCATACTAGTAGTACATACATCCTTAGAATTAAAATCCACATTCCCGGACTGATTTGATGTTAGTATATAGAAGGAATGACTGTCGTCCTTCGTCTAAGGTCTGCCTAATGATGGGAGACCCATTCTTGGCCGTTTTGCATCATGTTCAAGAGGAAAATCTTTGAAGAAGCTTCAAGCACACATAATAGAATGACGGAAAGATCAATTCCACTTATGCAAAGAAACATGAAGATAAACGGAGACAGTAAAAAAGAACACGATGCCGCCACTGCGGGACACGAAAAGAGGAGAGAAAAAAAATCAAACCTTTACCAGCTCTTCATGTTGAGATGCGTTCCTCCAAGGACCTAAATGGCGGTTGTGCTTGGCCACGACCGCCTCTTCCCCTCTCAGAGTCACCTCTTCCACGCCCCCTGCCACGAGCAGGGTTTCCACGTCCACCTGTAGTCTAGGAAGTTGTTAGCTCCTTAGTTCGAGCTCCACAAGAGGTACCTACTGGAACCGATGACATGCGATCCAGGAGCGCGGGACGTCCTTCGTGTCCCACGACCCCGTCTTGCGGTTCGTCATGAGCGGTATGTTCTTCCATCATGTATCCTGTATCTAGGGGAGGGGGATCCGCAACATTGGCGTAATCCGGTCTGTAACTGTCATCATTCCGTATGCGTTGCCTATCAGGGATAGTTGGACTATATTTCATTCTGCGATCTGGTGACTGTGGTCGGTAGGACTGTGGTTTGCCATTTGGTGGGGTAGGACGTTTCATTGGCCGTTCTGTAGCAGGGGAGTGATGCTCGTTCAGCTCGCGAATGTTTCGGGAATCTCTGTCTCGCTCTGGTACATAGTGATTGCCTCTTGGTCGACGGCGATTACGACTATCTTCTTCATTATCGCTCTCTAACGGTCTTTTCCTGGCATTGGGCAACCGTGGACGTGAAGGGAGGGCGTGAGGACGTAAGGCTCCGGGCTCGTTCTGCTCGAGGAGTCGAGGGTGAGAGGAAATTGGAGATAATGAATGGGGATTATGATGGTCAGGATAACGAGGACCACCATAGTGGCTGCGAGTGAAAGATTCCGGTGATGGAGTTTGCGCACTATTCTGAGAATGCTGCCGAGAATCTTGAGCGGTCTCCAAAGACCGACGAATTGGTGTTGTGGAGAGCTTTAGCATGGGCTGTGATGCATCGCCTACTGAACCAACTCGAGGATCAGCGCGCGAAGAAGCATTTGGGATTTGACTGATGATGGGTTCGGTAGAAACATGGGAGACATCATTCTGCTGGGAATCATTGGGGTTTAAAATGTTATGAGCGGGTGGCGGATCGTAATTTTGAACGGGAACAGTGGCGTCCATGGATTGCGTGAACACTTCTTCCTTGCCAGGTTCTGAACTATGCGGCATGTCCACTATTTCTTCTGTCTTGATCGTCTTCGTAGGAAACCCGTCATCAGGTCGCTTGACGTGCCTATCTCCGGAATTACTCTGAAGGCGATATCTATTCTTCTTGATGTGTCGCAGATTTGCATCCTGGTGAGCTGGCGAGAGATCTGCGAAGGGACCAACGTTGATCTGGCTGGTAAATATGGTTTGTGATTTTGGAGTCGTGAGGAATGGGACGTTTTTGGAAGTTGGAACGGGACCATTCGCATTTGGTGGCAGAGATGAATTCAACTCAGAGGCGAATCCAATGGGACACAAAGGTCCATCTGTGATGACCTGTCTCCCGACCTCAGTGGAAGCCGATACAAACGAAGGTGTCTTATAGGAGGCTGGCGCATCTGATAGTGTTGCAGTCGTCGGCGTTGATGGTGTATGGGCATCCGGGGGTAGGGACGTGGCTATTGACGGTGTTCCAAGCATCACATTGCCTGAAGTTGCCTCAGAATGGGATGTCTTGCGCTTCCTGTGTGGTGCGCCTTTCTGACCATGCAGTGGCACGGCGTGCCCGACAGGCGATGACCTCAATTCATCGACTTCCATATCTATGTCTATACCATCTGGGTCATCACCATGGGTCACAGAAAGCGCCGCGGGTCCTGCACGCTCAGCACGAATGCGACTAGCGTTTTCTGCAGTGATCTGCTGCCTGTTCGTGAGCACTCGAGCGCAACGCCTGGCATATTCAGCCTGTGTATCGGAAGAGCCGTGTGTTTTCTGCAGCTCTGGATGTGCTTGCTGCTGAGCGATATCTGGCTGCGAAAGATGCTCTCCACCAATGGAAGCCAGCTGCTGCGGCCCCTGCTTGTCGAGCGCCTGATCTCCACATCGACGTTTTTCTTCATCGCATTTTGCAGCACCTTCGGCCTGGATTCGTTGCTTGTCCGCTTCGGCCTGGATTCTCTGTATCTCTGCTCTCCGCCTCTCTGCGTCGACCAGGATTCTCTGCCTCTCCGCTTCGACCTGAACTTTCTTCATCTCTTCTTCGTCTTCAATTCGCCGACGCTCCGCTTCGGCAGCCTGCAAACGCGTCTCCTTCATAAGCAGGAGGGCATCGGAGAATTGACGAAGCTTCGCGCTCATCAAGTTGCCCGCATGCATCAAATACGCGTTATATTTGTCGACCAACTTTATCTCTTCTTCATTCATTCCATCCTCCTTCTCAAGACGAGGCCCAACAACAGCGGAAAATGGCAGCGGTGGTGAGTTCTCCTGAATCAGAGCCTTGTCTTTCTCAGCACGCTCTTTCTCTTCCTGCCATCGCTGTTTCTCGGCCATTACTTCTTCGAGAAGCTGCATGGCGTCTGCAGTCTCTTCCTGCATGGCCTTGCGTCTTGATTCGTCCTCGAGTGTTCGCTGGTCATCTCGCGCACGGCGTTGAACATCTCGAGCACGCCTCATCTCCTCTCTGAGTCGTGATTCCTCCTCCAGCGCCACGAGCCTCTGCTCCCTGGCACGTATCTCCTCCAGCTGCTTCTGCGCCGCTTGCATTTGAGCCTGGTACTCAGCTTCCCTCGCAAACATGCGCTCCTCGACCACTTTTCGGTGCTCGTAGAATTCCATGCGCTCTGACTCGAAAGCTTGGTCTGCATCCAGCTGATGTTGGGCAGCAGCACCAGCGGCAGCTTGAAGCCTATGCATAGCTTCCACCAATGCTGAAAGGTGGCTCCGTGAAACCGGTAGATTTGGAGTTTGCGTACTCATCAGAGCAAGTGCGTTACTGCCGCTTGACGGTAATTCTCGATACATATTACCGGTCGAAGTGGGATTGCTCTGAGGATATGGGTGGCGAAGTACGATGGCGCTATCTGAATCCATTTCATTGCGAAGGCCAACAGCTAACTCGGATATGTTCGAAGGTACTGTCAATGGGGATGGAGATCTGGAGAGCGACGTAGGAAGGGTACGGGATGCAAAAGCATCATTCGTCGCTCGAAGTCGTGCGTGAATAGCCGACAAAGTATCTTGCGCAACTTGCTGCTGAGGCGCTTCAGCTGTTGCAGCTTCGGGAACTTGACTTGAATTGAACTCTGCCGTGAATGGAAGGTTCGGAGATGGAAATGCTGTTGACATCGAGATTGGACTCTGCATTGGTTGCGGAGGGGACGCTACGGGAGAATTCGGCTTGTATGATCCCGACAGATCGGGTAATGATGAAGTGTCAATAGTCGGAGTTGTAGTAGGATAAACAAGTTCGGGCGTTGCTGTCTCTCTGACTATGTTGGAGAAAGGGGGTCCATTTGCGAGGGTTTGATCTTGTTGAAGAAGCGGACGCTGAGCGCCAGACGGGGGCAGGTTCGACTCGGAAGTGGTTGAGAGAATCTCAATTGGTGGAATTAGATTGGTACAAGTCACGGGAGGCCCTGCTCGAGGGCGATTGATCCGCGGCCTTTTGAGGAGTTCACGTACCGCGCCTGAGGGTTGTATTGATGAGTACTGTTGTAAAGAATTCATGTCAATCCGCTCTACAAGCGGACGCTGATTTGGAACGTGGTCAAAAGTGGCCACTGGTGAAGGAGGTGAAGTGAGAGGTGAAGGAGAACGAGATATCACATTGGTCGGATGAGGCGCAGAAATGCGACTAAGTAAACTGGGAGGCTGTCCGATGGTGCTGAAGGTGACATCCGAAAAGCTAGGCGCTGGTTGGTAAACAGGGGTTGGCATACCGACTCCATTGCCACTGGGAGTCGGCACCGAAGCAGATACAGACGGAGATAGAAGAGAAGAAGGAGAACCAAAAATCGAATTGGGCATGTTGTGCGTAGAATCACTTTGCGATGATGATCTGTAGTCGGGGATTATGCCTGCGAGCACTGATATAACAATGAAAAAACCTTTAGGAGATAAACTGACGTGCTTGTTTGAAACTATGGAGTCGGGTCGCTGGTGGAGAGTTCAAGACCCGTTGGTCCTTGGAGGGCGTTTTTGAACGATTCAAGTCACTAGTCAGTTACTAACGAAAAGGAGGATAAAATGGTTACTAACTCGGAGACAAAGAAATTGTGATTCATATATTGTTCGGCAGATGCCGATTCGTAATAAAGGAGGTGAAGAGACCTCTTTATCTATTACATAACTCAAGGCTCGCTGGCGATGCGCCTTCAGGCTGCCTCGTGCGTACATGACATCGAAGAATAGCTATATGGACCGTGATTGAGTTACAAAGCTTTGGGCACACCGGACCCCGAGACTGCGATTCATCTCCTTCAGTTTCCTTCAGTATCGATGTCCATCTCAAGGGTCTCAGCATCTCTATCTGATGCTTCTGCCTCTCCAACAGTATTCTTCTTGAAGCGAGTCCTCCTGCTTGACTTGCGACCCTTGGTCCCCTTTGGTTGAATTTCAGCAGGCGGCCGAAGTGATCCTATGAAATCCCCCTAAGATAATAAAACAACAAAAATAAACTTTGCAATCGCACGCACTGCAAATGACGGGCTGTAAATTGTATATACGATACAAGTGAAGGACAGCTTGTTCCTTGTCTTTCGCCTCGATCATCAAATCTATGTGATCTGAGATTGATGGCTCCATGCTGCAAGTTGTGGGAACGCACCCATATCATCTGGTAAGTCATCAGGTAGCTTCTGACACCTATCCGCATGTGCTCTGCGTTCCATGATCGTGACGGCGCCTTCACGAGGTTCACTTAAGTGTTGCTTAGGTTTGATACCACGCCTAGCGAAGATTAAATTGGCACATCTGATAATCTCCGTGGGAGGAAGGTCAGGAGATGGGTTGAGCATATCGTGATGATAGTCGAAGACGAGTGGGACATCCAACTCTTCGCATATCGGTAAGAGATCTGCTGCGTTATAACAAAGCTGCAGGTCAAAGAAGAGGTGAACAAGTAAAGCATCGAGCACAATAAAGGGCTGACCTCGTCGTTTTCTAGCACTAAGCGGTCGCTGACCTCTTTAGGAAGGTCTTCCTTGATTGTCTTGCGAATCCTGGCGAGCGTTGCCCCTTTGTCACCGTAGACCCCACCTCCATGGACAATCATGACGCCGTCAGGGCCAATGCCCATAAGCTTGAGCATCTGGGCATGATATTCAAGCTCGCGGATGCTGGCTTTGACCACCGAGTCCTTAGGAGAACCCAGCTGGATGAATTGCCCCGGGTGAACCGTAAGTCGGTGACCATATTTGTTTGCCAGGGCGCCAACCTTGGCTAGAAGGGGAGTGCAATAATCGAGAGAATAACCATAAACTTCGTGGGACGCAAATGGAAACATTTCGGAAGACCTGCGGGCAACGACTCAGCGCCTCACGTTGTTGCTGTAATATGGATTAACGCACATTCTCATGAAGCGTATATTCTGTGGATGGAGAGTGAGCAATTCTACTCGTATAAGTTTGTTAAAAGTGGAACATACATTTTCTTCGTTCCACTCGATAATCTTGAACATATCCTCGATATTTCGTCGACCAAGGTCCTTGACCCATTTTATGCCGTTCTTTTTGATGGTATCAATACTAATGTGTTTATAGCAATGTCGAGGAACGGATTTGGGTGCACTTACCGACATGTCCTCGAGCAGAATATCGCCTCATCTGCTGGCTTCTTGTTGCGTAAAACAGTGTTCAAGCAAGCGTACCCTTGGAAGAATGTGAGACATCCCAAACGTCTCATGAGCTCGTCACCTACCCAGACGCCCACGAAACGTAGTTTCCTTTCTCTCGACCTCAGGAATATGATATACGGGCTCTGGTTTTGGGGCACGCTGCCGTTTCTTCTTGCGAGGCTGCTCGTCAAAAAGCTCCGCATTATCTGTAAGAGGGGCTTGTCGTTTCTTTGGTTTCGATCCCGACCCTTTCAACGGCCTCTTTGCCTTGAGCAATGGAGGTTCTCCACCCGAGTCAGAGAGGATGTCTTCAGCGTTTTTCTTACCCACTACGTTCTTTTTGCTGCGGGGCTCCGAAACCTTCTTTCTGTGCACTTCTTCCGAGTCTTCCTCCAAGGGAGTCAAATCCGACTCGTCGCTTTGCTTTGCTTCCGTTCCACATGGCATCATCTTCTGCATCTTCACGGCTCTTGTTCTAAGAGTCCGCTTAGGGTTGAACCCTGCAGGGGTCACTTCCACCATATCTCCTATGACGAATTCAGCGGCGGGGATCTCAACATATGCTAGGGACATCTGTTCTGAGGAATAATATGCCAGATTTTGCGTGAAACGAGGAGTCGTTCTAAATGCAGGAAGGATAGCTCTAGGATAGCGCGCGATTAGAGCTTGCACGACCGCGCGGCTGGTTCGGTTCAGAATCTTGCCTGACAAGACAACAAGCTCAGTATAGTTACTGGTTCAAGGAGAGAGGAAATACGACGAATGGCAGACGAACAACAGAACATGGAGCACTTTTGAATCCATATCATCATAGGGGATCTGATATCGATCATCATGGTGACAAGCCCAAGCGAAGTTGTGACATTTCGTGACAGCATGCATCGAGGAAAATGATCCAAAAACATTCTGGACGCGTCGAATAGCTCTCGAACGCTCTCTGCTCTGTAAGTACTAGTGAGTGTAAAGACACGATGATACATAGTTGTATAAAAACACTCGAAATGAGTTATGCACTGGCTTCCTCAGCGAGAGCTGCTTCATTAAGCGCTTCTGCCTCCGCCATGATATTCTCCTCCAGTGAAGCCACCCTCGATTCTGCATCCCCACGCTCGCGGTCAAGCTCTGCATACCGTTCCTGTAGCATCCGCTCTCTCCGTGAAAGGACATCCACCTCCTCTTTCAGCGCCTCCAATCTCTGTGGTCCCGTTATAGCCTCGTTCATGCTGAGTCGAGCAAAGCTCTCATAGTCCACTTTCGTCCGCACGAGTTCGTCGAAAGCATCAGTGACGCGCTTGGATAGAGTTTTCGAACGTGCTTGATATCCACCGAGGGTGATATTGAGTTTCTTCTCACTCTTGGACGCCTTACTAGCCTCTTTCGACATCTCATCACGACTCTCATCGAGTAAAGTGTTGAAACCAGCTATCCTGGCTTCCGTGGACAGGCTGCTGGGTTCTACCCATGTTCTCGAGGCGTTATCGAAAGCAAGGCGTTGACGGATACTTGCCCAAGACGCACTCTCGTCGATCTCTTCATTGCTCGACAGTGTTGCCAGTCCCTCTTTAACCTGAGTCTCGTTGGCGTCAGGGAAGCCAATTAACGAGGCAAGCTCAAGGTGGATCTGAGCCTTTGCAGCAGCAAGGTCCTCGTCTGACGGTATGCGATAAGTTGAAGGTGTCCCGCCAGGAATATTCGTGCCAGGGAGAGGATGCGCTATCGAGTCGTGTAGCAGGAGATCCGCGATCTCGGCATTGATGAGTGTTCTAACCCCAGCCATGTCATCATCATCTTCCCCAAGGTTTAAGTCCCCCATCAGTCGCTCCACATCAACCCGTGCAGGACGAGGAAGACCACGTGCAACGACTTGCGTTCGTCTGGCTAAAGCCTTCCTCTCCTCCTCTTCACGCATCCGCCTCAAACGAGCATCTCGTTCTGCAGCATCTTCCTCTGACATTGGACCCGTGGTAGTGTCAGCCTCTTCATCTTCATCTTCGGGAACCAGAAGTTCGAAGTTGTTTTCAGGCTTCGGGAGGCTCATGAAACCAGCCTTCAAGGCACGCTTCGCAGAGTCGGTACGCAGCCGGTTGTCGCGTGGTGTTTCACCAACTGGCAAGCCCGTAGCAGGATTAATGCTGAGCGTATCACGCATAGGCGTCCGCAATGGAGTTGCGCCCCATGATGCACCATCTCGCGGGGTGGCAGAAACATCACCCGAACCGCCGTGCATGGGAGTCGCGAGAGGATTTGGGGTAAAAGAAACTTGGTGTCGAGGAGTTGCACCCTCGAAGCCCGTTCCTCCCCCTGGCCCAACATGGATTGGGGTATTCTCATCTCCCAGTAAAGGCGTCTGAGCCATGGTCATGTTTCGTAGATTACGTGCTTCCAACATGACATTATCCTCTGTGACAAAACTCAGTTGCCGCGATGGAATCGAACTGAAGAGAACTCACGTTGAGGTGCAGTACGGGGTGTTCGTGCCATCTTTGCGCTCTCCAGACCCTCGTAATCACTCAACAGTTTTGCGGTTGCCTCGTTTCCACCATTAACCAATGCCTTGGCATTCTCCCCCGTCTGTCCGATCTTCACAATGTCTTCCAGCTCCGCCTCCCCGACTTGCGCGTTTGGCAATACTAGCTTCCGTCGCCGGCCAATGCTCTCAGCCTCTTTCAGCTTCTGTATCTGAGCATCACGAGCAGCGATGAACTTAGTTTGGTGGCCGTCATTCTCGCCCTTGGTCTCCGCTGCGCGACGCTGGCGTTTCCTCCGCTCGGCTTCCTCTTCATCAGGCTTGCGTTTATTTTCCAGACGGCGCAGAGATTGGCCGACGGGTGCCGAAGTAATGCGCGCCTGTTCTTCCGACGTGTCATAGAAACCGGCTGCTGGCTTCTTTTCGAAGGGAATGTCAGCATTGTAGTCCATACCCTTGTTTTTCGTTTTATGTCGCATACTAGAGGATATAATATCAACGACATTGGTCGACAAATGAAACGAATTGACGCACATGATTCCAGCAGCCTTCAGCTCACGCTTCTTTTGCAAGACTGCAAGACGTCTTGCCTCTTCGAGCTGGCGCTCACGAGCCTTGCGCTTAGCTTTCTTTCCTTGTGTATTTGCTAGACGAGCACGGGCTTCGGATAACATCTCCTTCTCTGTATACCGAATCAGCAAAAAAGACTTGCTTCCTCACCAGAAGGTGACGCACCATCTTCGTCCATGTCAATAGGATCGGGACGTGCAGGCTTTGTTTCAGGGTCGGGATCAATCTCTCCAGGCCGTAGGCGTCTGATGTCATCCGCACTTGGTGCCGATTCAACTCCTGGACCCGCCAGCCCCAGCTCCTCATTCTCCTTTGCCTCGGCCTCATCCAACAACTTCTGATATCGCTCAAGACATTGAGTAGCTGTACGGCCTACTACGGGGGCTATTGTCCGCCACTGTGTGGGCATGATTTTTGCGAGATGCATCAACTTTTCATCCTCCGTCTGGGGAGTAAAACTATGAGTTTCAGCATCAAAAGAGGACTGGACAACACGCGGACCTTTGACCATTCTGTCTTCTTGATAGAAGGGTCTAGCCACTCGTACCACCGCGCTTTACATTGCTTGGGGGTCTTCCGAACCAGCAACGATGAAATACGTGCCCTAGGGATGCTCAATATCGAACCAAAGTGCATTAGACTGATTGTACTCACCACTGGTTCTTGCCATACTTGGCTATGGCAGCCTTGAGGACTTCGTCCTCCGTGTTCTGGATGAGTGAATGTGAGGTGGAACGGATAACTAAAACTGAACTTGCTATGTACCTTCCAAACACCTGAACACAAAATTACTTGTTAACGGACATAATAAAGGTGTTTGATATAATGACTTGCCTCCTTTGATGATAATTCGTACCATGGCCGACGTGGAATTGTGGATGGGCTTCAACCCGTAATTCTGGTTTGTGCAAAGTGCTGCTCGACGTAGCTTAGTAATAACGAATGTAATTTAAACAAGTGCACGCCTCATTCCTCCTATGATAAGGCCTTGTAGTCTAGAGGTACGATACTTGCTTTGGGTGTTTCACAATTGCAAGTGGCCTGGGTTCGATTCCCAGCAAGGCCCTTTCTTTTTTTAGCTTTTGCTTGTAACCGGTTTCAGATTAACCCCTAATTACAATTTCTACACTCCAGTCTTACTCGTGGACGAAACCTCCAACAACGTCCGCACTTTGAACTTCCACACGAAATGCGTGTTCCATTTATTACTGGTCCACAGTATCAAGACATCGGTCCCCGAAAAGGTGGCGGCGGCAGCAAAAGTACCGCTGCTAGTAAGGACAAGGATACCACCCCTAGAACTCGCAGTACCTCCTTTGCAGCTACCGCCAGCAAAGGCAGTACTTTTTGAAACTGAAAGAACTTTTCAGGCAAGACTTCGGTCACTATTAGTTCCCCTATCAGCAGGGTGACAGCCTATGCAAATGGAGGTGGGGCAACTTTTATCACTCCATGTGGACAGCTTTTTCGTGGGTGGTGTGCTGGAGGAGCTACGAGAAGGCAGGTATACGGTACAAGGTTCGTCATCAGATGTCTCCTATTGTTCAAGTATGTAAATTCAGTGGTTATCCAGAATGTATGATAGCGGATACCCCGAGAACTACAGCCCTGACGTCACAGATATAGTACCCCCGTCCTGGTTCTTGCCATCCGTGGAGGAGATGTCAGAGGCAACCTTCATCTCAAGTAGCATTGGAACGACTTTTCATCTGCTATCTGACTACAAAACGGTTGTCGTGTTGATCAACTCTATCCAAGAGAATTGCTGGTTGAATTTGGCATCCTCGACTTCAACGTCTCCATCACCTTTCAATGGCTCTTCTCCACTGGGACGCTTCCTGCCCGAACAAGCCATACAGTACTACCGTGATTACGACGTCGTGCTTACTTTGGATGGCTACAACAATTCCAATAGCCTGAATACAACCCTAGACTCGCCGTTGCCTTCTGGGATCGATACGACGCTTTTGAACTGCCTGAATTACACTATTGGTCAGATCGAATTTTTCGTCGATGGCGCCAGCATGCAGTTCATTTCACCACCGTGCCTTGGTGTCGTTAGCTTTGTCTAGATATTGTGGCTTTTGCTGCACTACGCCTGATCATTCAGGATCCGATCTGTTGACGGGCCCCTATCGTTTCGTTTGCCTATATTCATTCCTGTCACTCGCCACGCTTTATGATTGTTCAATCACACACACCGTACCAATATCCCAAGATGACTACGCTTTTAGTACTGTAGCCCTTCATTGCATCCACCAAAGTATTTCGAGCGCGCGAGGCTCGCCACCCCTTCCGACATGTAGTACGCCGATACTACTGTTTCTTAGACAGAATTTAACATCAGTTGATTGTGCACTGTACATCGAGCGAATACATAGGTATAGTAAATAGGGCTGGAAATGTGTCGAGGAAAATGAATCCATACGTTACAGTACATAGTCTAAAAGACAAGATGAAATGGTATGTAGCATGAGAGTGGTATGAAACTGAACCCGCGCAATACTCGGTCAACCACAAATGCGATCTTCTATGATCTCACCGCAGCGCTTGCACTTGACCCTCCGGTCAAGAAGGCAAAGGCCGATGCCAAGTGGGAACCATATTATTGCAGCCAAGATACCTGAAAAAAGACATGAGTCAAATGCATGCGACCTGTCAACTGGTGTCCATACCCAAAATGCCGAACTTGGTTTCATTTATATGACCCCCTTGCTGTAAGCAGACCATTTCTGGATGGTCCGGAGGAAGAAGCGAGGCGAGGCGTTCGCCGGTCATTGGATTCTGGTAGTGGTAGACTGTGGGTTGTTGCATCGCAGGCGCAGGACGGTTGTGAATAGCCGTGACAGGAGGTATTGAAGGCCGCTGCACTGATGAACTCGCACCCTTTTCAGGGCTTGAAGTCAACTGCCCATCTGTAGTCGAGAAAATCAGTGATTATTCAGGACGATACGATGTGAAGACGCACTTGAACTAGTCTGAGCCGCAACGAAGTCGTAAGAAGGTGGATTGTCTGTGCGATTTGACACCTGAAGAGTCCATCAGCTTCCAAGTCATCAAGTTTGGGTTCGACCTCGGCTCACCATTTTTGACTGAGAGTCGATGATCATGGATATTTGCTTATACGTGGCTTTTGTACTACGAAGTCCAAAGCTGCGCACTGCGGTCATACACTGCCGAGTCATCACGTCAGCCGCTGGAGTTGCTATTTTTAGAAACGTTACATACCAAAACAGGCTCATCCAGGATATCTTCGCCTCTACTATCCTCTACGGGCCCTGCTCCAAAATAAAACAACCATCTGTATTTTGCGTATATACGAGAAATGAGGCTAGAAGTTTGCGAATAACTCGTGGATTCCCGGTTGGGGTGGGTGTCAACCATGGGTCACCGTCCGAAGTTGTTCAAGCGAATCAACGGAGCATTCCGTACGGCCTCGATATTGGATGATCTAAGTCACATTTGAACTGAAGAACTGGCACATCATCATGTCATCGAACAACAATCCATTTGCATCTGTTGAAGAAACAAACTTGACCAATGCTGAGAATCATACTACCGTTCCACTAATCGCGCGGAAATTGAACGTTTGAACGGTTAATTAGGTCTTCCAGCTCAGGTCTGAGGTAAGAGTATACTTATCATGCATCACCACATTAGTTATAATACTTGAATGGGACGCAGCCTGGGGGAGACAATCATCCTCTGTTGATGAACTGTCACCGGGCTATCATACGTGGCTATACTCCTCGCAGTAAGTACCTAGTCGATACGTTCTGAGGATTGGAATACTTACCTCAGGAGATGCCATCCTGCTGTAGTAATATCTGTGCCCCCAGGTCGACGAAATGCTCAACTGTACAGTTCATCAAAAATGTTCTCACGAGTCACGAGTCGCGGGTGTGTTTTAGGACAACCGTGGGAGTTGGGGAATTTTTATCTACGAACACACACCACTTCGATCTTTCGCGTTTTATTCAACTGCTTCAGATCGAGATGGAAAGCGCAGGACCATCGACGCACCACATCACCCCCGATGTTTCATCCACACACCATGTCACCCCTGATGTTCAATCGGACTCGATGACCTCCAGAGACTAGTTCGCACATTTGCGCACTCCTTCTCAAGAAATATAATATCTAATTTTTGTCCAGCTATGCAGATTCATACGCGCATTTTGGTTGGTTTATTTTTACTCGAGTTTCTTTACTGCTGACCCAGTCATGTCATACCAGGTATTCACGAGGAAATGCTCAAGGACAGTGTTCGCACAGGATCCTATCGTGCTGCGATCATAAACAACGGCCACCTTTTCAAGGGGAAAACCGTCTTAGATGTTGGTTGCGGAACTGGTATCTTGAGTATGTTCGCCGCAAAAGCTGGCGCTTCGCATGTAGTCGGTGTAAGTACTCGCGTGCCTATCTCGCCCATATCATTTACTGCATATCTTTCAAGATCGACATGTCAAATATTATCGATCAAGCTCAAAAGATTATAGAAGCGAACGGCTTCAAAGACAGTGCGTCTGATGGCATCTGCCCGATCTTTTCGTCAGTAACATTATATTAGCCATTACCCTCGTTAAGGGGAAACTTGAGGAAGCCGAGCTTCCGATCACTGAATTCGACATCATCATTTCCGAGTGGATGGGTTATTTCCTCCTCTATGAATCTATGTTAGATACTGTCTTACTCGCACGAGACAAGTATCTCAAGCCTGGAGGTCTGATATTTCCCGACACCGCAAGATTACTTTTTGCCGCCATTGAAGATCAAGACTACAAAGAAGAGAAGATTAATTGTACGTGCGTTTCATATTGGGCGTGAGCTTAGCTGATGACTGTCTCGTAGTCTGGGACAATGTGTATGGCTTCGACTACTCATGTATCAAAGACATCGCACTACGTGAACCTTTGGTGGACACCGTTGAACTCAAAGCGGTTGTAACCGATCCCTGTGTTATTAAAGTTCGTTGCGTCAAGTGACTTGTTATCCTTGTCTGACTTTATGCAGCACATCAACCTCTTGACAGCCACAAAGGAGGATCTGACTTTCACAGCTCCTTTTACCCTCAAGGCTACCCGTGACGACTGTCAGTATAATTGTATTATGTATGGTCACATCATTCATACGTACTTCTATAGATGTTCACGCATTCCTCGCTTGGTTTGACATCGTTTTCGAATGCACACATAAGAAGGTCAAGTTCTCAACAGGCCCGCATGCGCAATATACACACTGGAAGTACGTCCGCAATCTCGTTCTGTTAATTGAGTATTGAGTTCACCGAAATAGGCAAACGGTATTCTACACCCCCTCAACAATTGCTATCACTGAAGGGCAAGAAATCACCGGCCAATTGACTTGCTCACCAAATGCACGGAACAACCGCGACCTTGACATTACCATTTCGTATTCGGTTGGCGACGAAGCGGAGAAGGAAGTAGTGGAATACAAAATGTGCGTGATTTTTGCATTCTTTTCGCATGTCCTTTCTTTAGTGCGATTTGTGGTGATAAGGACCGTATGCTGACCAGTGGCAGGTCCTGATCGACTTTCCTCCATGCCGCTTTTCACGATTCACCGCGTTGTTAACATACGCATCCCCCATATACCGTCATATACCTGTTACCTCGACCTCTGGATTGGACAACAACAGGTATTAGCTGGAATACACTAACAATAACTACCCTGCAGCCCTTCGTGCTTGCGTTACACCCTTCTGCGTCAAACCACTGCATTATTAGACGCTGTCATGCATATTAATTGACCATGTATCTCTCATTCGCACGAAAAAAATCGCCTTTATTTAATACGTGGGTCCCAGAACTCGATAGGTATCAACGAAACACGCATGATGCGACTGGAACCAGTCTGTAACTTATAGTACTAGGTGGGGTGGCTGATGTAAATTGCAAACTGTGATACGCCACTAATGTGCATGAGTCTTTGTGCGCAGGCATCCTCCACAACTTGTTACAGTGTAGGACCGACATTTGAGCTAGCACATTTTCGAGGCCGTCAGGCTTCAACAGTCGCACATTTGTTGAAAATCTAATGTGACAATCTTGTATATATATATGATGACTATTCGTACAACGCTGCTAAGAGATCAGATGAGATAGGCATGCACAATGTAACGGGCTTGGACTAGTCTTTGACATACTTAAAACCTGGATGTTTGGTGGATATCTGGCTAAAATGCCGGTCCTACACTTATATGTAACGTATCACGGATCCAACCCTCCAGCTCCCTGTTGAACGTTTCCGGTTCCTCCAGCTGAACCCAGTGTCCTCCCTGGAAATCTACGATCTTGAGACCACCCCTGGCATATTTCTCCATCTCTGACACGGCGAAATCATATACGCATACATGATCTTTCCTGGCGGCTGCGAAGAACGCGGGTTTCTTGATAAACAGATTTTCTTTGGGTATCTCTGTTCGCCGCGGCCGCCCTAGATGAGGTGCTGTAATATGTAGCGAAGAACTAGTTATCGCACCTTCCATGATGTGTGAATTGACGCCCTTGAGTTTGCACCAGTACCAGTTCAGGGAACTCGTCAAACCGCCGTTCCTCAGCGATTCCAGCAAGTGCGAGTGATGCTACATTGCAATTATAACGGGTCAGAGACAGTAGGAAGAAACCCACCTCGTCTGTGAGATAACTGGCTCTCTTCGTTATCTTCCCACTTTCGATGAACGCCTGTATCTCTCCAGGTTGATTCATTAGAGTCAGCCAATTGTCTGGGTCGTCCGGATACAATACGGAAATGAAGGATTCCAGCTTCAAGTGCACGGCATCCAAGTTATCAAGTTGTATCAAAGTGTTGGTCGAACAAACACTCACGTTCTTCTCGATAAGTGAGGGAGCGCTTTCTTGTTCGAAAAACTTCCAGTACCCTAAGAGCGGTCGGCCATATGTCTTGGTTTGCATCTCCAAAAGCACATCGAGCGGAGGGAAGGGGCCTGGGATGCTGTACATGACGGAAACCCAAGCGAAACCCAAGAACCGATCTGAGTATTTGATTGACAGGATGGAGACTATGGCTGAGCCCCTGATGTCGTAGCGGTGAAGTCAGTCAGCGTGTGTTCAGTATACTTGTCACTCACCAGTCGTGTCCTATGGCTATGGCTCTTTGGACTTTCTCTGCATCGAGAATATCAAGCAAGTCCTGCGCGATTGCAGTGTGTAGAAATAAGGAGGTGTCGGTGGGTTTGGACGTGCCGCCGAATCCGAGCATGTCAGGAACTACCACTCCGAATCCTCTCTCGGAGAAGTAGTTGATCTGATGATACCAATCGTATGAAGTTGAGGGGAAACCATGGACGAAGAGTAGAGTGGGCTTGTCGCCCGCAGCTGGCAAGGACAGGTAGTGATAATTCAACCCTCTGGAGGATAAGATATCTTTGTACGCTGAGACGAGGCTTTCGTTCATGGTGGTAGTCTACATAGGCCAACAAGCCGCAGCACAGGCTGTGACTCATTGGTTGGCGCCAATGTCATCATGACAGTAAACTGTAACCCTCATATGGAGAAACTCTGATCAACACCGTCGTCACTTATCTAGGCCAGCCTACCTCCTACACCGAGTGGCGGAATTCCCGATCCCCTGTCAGGATCCTCTGGACGGTCACAGGCTAAGGTGTATCTTATTGCAATCGATTAAATGGAAGACAAGTCAGAATCATTACCTTCAAGGTAACGAGGCCGGTTATCGAATGTAACGGCGGCCAGTGTGTCGACGATCCTTGTATACAGCGATGCATAAGGATTTGCTTTCTTGTGCCTTCGAATTCTGATGCTCTATGCAACAGCCAACTTCAAGTTGCTGTGTCCACCGTGACGTGGCGAAGCTCCGACTGTGAATTTGCCGACGGAAATAAAAGTCGCTTACGTGATGGAGCAAACAAGGTTTCCTAAATTAGGAACCTGCTTATTGTGCTCAAGAACAATGGGAGGAGAAGACGGAGGGTGTTGAGCCGCTGTGACAATGGCAAACTGGCTCTCAAAAGGACAAAGAATGCATCTGTTATCCGCTTCTCCTTGGACTCTCTTCTCGTTTTATTAGTTTTTTTTCTCACCGCTGACGACCGCCACTAGCTGGTGGTTAGAGTTTTATTCGACGTCGCAGGTCGACCATCATCATTGCACTCATGTCCATCTCCCTTTTCCCCCAAAGAGGATCGTCTCCTCCCCCTGTTTATGCCGCTCATTCCACATCACATACTTCGAGCACGACTCTCAGACCCTACCTTCAACTCCCACACCTCCTTTCCCTCGCCTGGCTCGCATATCCCATTCTTTCACTCATCTTCGTGATCTTTAGACTCCAGCTATCATCTCAGTCCGCGCAAACTGCGGTAGCTAATGCAAAGGGTGATCTCCTCACCGCATGTCAGGCAGCGGAGCAAGCTGCCACTGCTGCTGCCAGTGCTCCCCGTTATATGGCGATTGCATCAAATCAGTTGATCGCAGATGCTATCAACGGCACCATGAATGATGCGCGTGCAGCTCTTATTCTTTCATTGACTGTCATGGAAGCTATCATCAATTTCCTTATCGACATCTACCGTTCCACCTTCTTATGTTTCCTCGAACTGATTGTTGGTGGTGGGCTTGCCCTTCTTATTGCTGCTGTTCAAGAGGTACGATATCTTGCCTTCCGATGGCCCCTTGTTGACAGTAGTTTAGATCACTTCGTTCGTGCAAAGCTCCGTGAACTCCATTGTCTCAGGTTTGAAGAACGATGCTACTTCGCTCAACTCTGCCATTTCAACCGTAGTCAACGAACTCAACAAGGTCAATCCTTTCGGGAACGTCAATGCGCCACAATTCAACGTCTCGAGCCTTGATGCCCTGTCTAATATCACTATCCCAACCGACTTCGAGAATGCCTTGGTTCAGCTCAACAATTCGCTGCCCACTGTGTCGTCGATCAAGAACTCTATCGAAGACCTGTAAGTCGTGAATGAAATATGCGTTTTCGTCTGCTAACTGCATTAGCATTGACACGCCTTTCGAGGCCGTCAAGTCTGACATTAACAGCACGTTCCAAGGTCTTTTCTTCGATGCATCAACTCTTCCCGTCCCTGAACAGAACTCGGTTTCGTTTTGCAACAACTTGGACACTTCCTCTGTTGACGATCTCGGCCATGACCTTCTCACGATTACGAAAATCGGTACTATCATATTGATTCTTCTTCTCTTCGCCCTGCTAGCGGGGCATTGTGCTCTCGAGTGGTACAAGTGGCGCTGCCTCCAGTTCCACCTGCATCGTACTCGTGAGGCATGGGTTTCCGATCCAACCACGGTGTACACTGGTCCCGCTCACGCGCCTTCTGTCACGCTCACCGACCACAATCTCCTCATGCTCCAAACAGATGCACAACATCCGTTGCTGACTCGCATAGCCAATAGCCTCTCAGCTAAACTCCGCATGTCGCCTTCACAGCACACCCACCTCCGCTGGTTCTTGCACTACATTTTTCATGCGCCCGCACTTGCTTGCTTCTTGATCGGTTTCTTTGGTCTACTTTCTGTTCAAGTGCAACTTCTTGCAGTCGGCCCTCTAGAAGCAAAGTACAGTGCACAAGCGGCTGCAAGTGTGCAGGACCTCTCCACCACCATCTTCGCACAGGTGAACAGTTCGATGTACAACCAATCCTCCTCGTACGCTGGCACCATCAACGCACGTGTCGAGACCGTCCAGTCCTCTGTCAACAATGGACTGTTCGGCTGGGTGAATAGCACCACTACCACACTCAACTCGACGTTGAACAACTTCTACACGGATGTCCAAAATATCGTCTCAAGTGCGTTTAACGGTACAGTGCTGGAAACCCCTGCGCAGGACTTTGTCCGGTGCATCATCGGCTCAAAAGTCACGGCACTTGAGGAGGCGCTCACGTTCCTGAACCAGAACTTGAACGTTGGTCTGCCAACTGTGAACGAGAGCGTTTTGGTGCTTTCGTCCTCCAATGTTAACGAGATCACTCAACCAATCGCTACCGCCGCAATTGGTGGCGGGCAGAATGACTCAGGCGGCCTCATCGGACGGCTCGTCTCGACGTATGTCGACTCCCTCAAGCAGGAGCGCATCATGTTTGCTCTCTTCCTAGGCCTATGGGGCCTTGTCGTACTCATGGGTCTTGCCGTCGTTTTCTGGCATTCCTATGGGAGAAACTGGGTACAAGCATACAAGAGACGTAAGTGGCGCAGAGAGCAACAAGATGAGATCGGTGACATCATAGCGGCCTTTCCTAATGCACCGCCTACCATTCACGTCAGCAAGGATACGGAGAAGGGTGAGAAGACGCCTGACATGGGTTTACGTTCCTTCACCCCTCTTCCTGAGCCCCGTTCAGCATTCAGCCTCAATCCATTCAGGCGGTCCGGTAATCACCCGCTGAAATCGCTCGAGCCCCGGTTTGAGAAAAGCTGGGACAGCTTTTTCCGCGAACAACCTGAGCGAAAAGTTGAGCAACAGCAGCCGTCAATACTTTCTCGCACCATCAGCAGACCGATGCGTCTGATGGCTCTGGGAGGGAAGAAGCAGGACGGAGACAGTGGTGACCAGCCAAAGTCAGAGGATGAATCGGAGCACAAGTCACGCTGGCTGAAGCCTATGACAAACCTCTTTGCGAAGAAGGCTTTACCCACTGAAGAATTTATCGTCAACAGGCCGACATCGCGACCTAGACCTCAATTGACAATTTCAACAGAGCGTGCTGCCTCACTCAAGTCGGACGACCTACCGCACATTGAGCAGTCTCCGACCCGACAAGAGCCTGCCTCTGCTTGGTCTATCTCTCCGACACCACCCGCTCTGCCATGGACGAAGAACATGATTTCTCCTGTCAAGAAGTTGAAGCCAGCGCCCCCTCCTGTCTCCTTCCCTCCACCACCACTCCATCCAGAGAAGCGCAGGAAAGCTAGCGTGCCTACTGATGTCGGGTCTTTCGACGACTCCAGCTTCACTCCTCCACAGGCCAAGGAACCAAGCCCCCTCGCCATGCCATTGCATCACGC
>PVYJ01004084.1:17789-28505 GCA_002995095.1 Rhizopogon sp. AM-2018a | reverse complement strand
TGGGACCATCAAAACGCGATGCATTACGAGAATTATGCATAGCGTATGCATTATGAGCAAGTGTACTGTAATGTAATTAACGGTAGCGTGGGATAGTGGACGTGGAAGCTTCAGAAGTTCAACACCGTGGTAGTACTCATATATTGATCTGTTCACCGACTACTCTGGCTAACACATTATGCGGCTGCACCGTTTCGCTGGGCTACTGCTACTGTTCGCTACACCCGTGTTTTCAAGCAGCTCGTCATCTGGGCTCGCTCCACCAGGGCTTCATCCTCTCATTGTCCGCGGTGACGCCTTGCTTTCCGCTGGACAATTCAGCGATGCAGCGAAAGCATATTCAGACGCTATTCTCATCTCTCCCGCAGACTATTTGTTGTTCTACAAGCGAGCCACAGCCTACTTTTCACTCAGTCGTCACGCGAGCGCGCTGGACGACTTCGCCAAGGTTCTGGCATTGACTGGCGGAGAATTCGACCCTGCTCTCATGATGATGGCGAAGATTCATACAAAAGATGGTGATTGGGCTCGTGCAAAGAAGGTCCTCGCGACATATAGCACGAAGGTTCCTGGTGATCAAGCTGCGAACGACATATTACTTGACATCAACGAAGCGGAGACAATAGCATCCAAGGCTCTCAAAGCAAGACGCGCCCAGCTTTGGACAGTTTGCTCAGAAGCTGCCACGCAAGCCCTGCGGATAGCTAGTCATAGTTCTGAGCTCAGACAGGCAAGAGCAGATTGCAATTTGGCTAGCGGTGACGTGCAAGGAGCTGTTCTCGACTTGACGTGAGTTTATTGTGATTCGTTTGCGTGCGCACTGCTAACATGAACTCAGTCGACTGTCACACCTATCTCATCCCAATACTCCCTCTCTGATGCGCATCTTTCGCCTATCTTACTTCCTCCTCCCACCTTCACAATCCTCCTCGCATCTTGCGTCTCTCAAACAATGTCTTCACCTGGATCCCGACTCCCCTTCATGTTTACCTGCCCATAGGCTCGCCAAATCTTTTGACAAGGGCTTTACGAAGCTGACGAAACTTCTGGAGGCTAACGATTGGAAAGGTGTATTGAAGCACGTTGTTGGAACTGCGAAGGACTTTCCTGGCGATGGCCTTGCCTATACTTTCCAAGATACCCTACTTGAGAATGGGACTCCAGACATGCTTGCACCATCTTCGTCCAAGCTTCCACTGCCTAACGTTCTCTCCTCAAGCCCCCGTCGCGCTCTTATCCTTCACGCAGCTTGTCGAGCTTATTTGAAGCTCAACAATTCAAAGAAGGGCGAACCCTGGTGTGACGAGCTGCTTGCGATGTCCGAAGATACCCTTCGAGCCCTGGGTGATATGGGAGGCGATGCCAATGCAGAAGTCGACGCGTGGGTTGTGAAGGGTGAGGCAATGCTTATCCGCGAGGAGTGGGAAGACGCGGTGCGCGCTTTCGAAAGGGCGTTTGAGAGCAGTGGTCGCAGTGACAGAGACGTGAGCTACGCGTTCTTTTCTGACTGTTTAGAGTACTGAATTATCGTTCAACAGGTGCTTGCGCGCTTGCAGAAAGCCCAACGACTACTCAAACAGTCAAAACAGAAAGATTATTATAAGATTCTTGGCGTCACTAGGGACGCAGACGCGAAGACTATCAAGAAAGCCTTGTGAGTCTTGTGGTCCCTCACCACATATTTTCCTCACAACGACCTTCCATAGCCGCAAAGCAGCCATGACAGCCCATCCTGACAAGGGCGGCTCTGAGGCAAAAATGGCGCAAGTAAATGAGGCATACGAAGTCTTGAGTAAACCAGGCAAGCCACGCTGGACAAACAACATTTTTGTGATTCTTGCTCAACTCATCTTTGCAGAGCTACGTCAGCGCTTCGACAACGGGGATGATCCAAACGATCCAAGCTCTCAAGGAGGTGCTCCGTTTGGTGGCTTCGGTGGCGGTGGAGATCATCCATTTGCGCACTTTTTCCAGCAAGCTGGGCAGCGCGGTTTCTCGTTTAGAGGCCATTGACTCAATACCTCCAACGTCGCAGAGGAGTCTGGATTGTATTGTACCACCGTTACCAATACCTTGCGTAGGAGTATAACCATCAATGAATGGCATCTTCTTAGCAAGCCCGCGCACAGTCGTCGATAAATGCCCACTGGGAAGTAAAAACACTGAAAATCCGTGTTTTATTATGACAGCTTTAACGCAGGTGCCTGCTGGTGCGATCGGTTAATGGGTTCCGTGTATGCTCTCGTTTCACGGTACAGCTTTCTAATGTCACCTACGCATTATCTTGCAGGGCCGTCTGGGAAGGCTAGGTAAAGACCCAGACAAATACGACGTCGCAGTCTCTACCACATGCGGTGCCCTCAACAACATAGTCATACTGTCGCCCAAGGTCAAGCATGCATCGAGTTCCTGCACAAAAAGAACATCGGACATGCATCTTGAGAAGCTCTCCACTGAGAAACTCAACGAGCGTGCAGTGACACTTGAAGGCGTTCCCCTATTATTCGACCTCATCAAGCCGAATGATCCCCCCTTCGCATATGCGTGCTATAAAGGCTTTTAGGAACACTGTTGTTGCAGAGAGTCTTGACCAAGCAAACAGAATTGTATTTAGGGGCTTAAGGTGACACACTTGCCGGGCAGCTGATTGATTCGTCGGGAACGATGGCGGTAGGTGGCAATCACGTATCCTGGAGTGGAATGAGTTCGAAGCTCCAGGCGGAGGAAGTGAACACGCAGGACAGTGAGCAAGCGGCACGTACCCTCGATGCACCACAGCGACACAGCTCCGTGGTATTGAGGCGGAGGTCGAAGGGCTCACTCAGGCAGTCCGGAAATCGAACCCAATATCGAGAAGCTAACCATGGACAATGGGAAGACGCGGTTGTATGACATTGAAAAGTGCGCGCAGCACCTCAAGTACGTGCATTGAATTTTTCCCTATGCAAGATCATAGGCTGAATGATCCGTAGAGTGTGAAGCAGGCCAATGGTCAGGATCTGTCCCAGATCAGCAATAAAAAGGGGCGACAACTTTCTTCCATTTGGTCCGCCTCTCGTTGTTTTGTCACGAGTCTTTCTTCTGCAGGGGGGTATAGAACTCTACAATTCAACAATACATATGGTGCCAATCCGTGATTTAAATAGACGTGCAGGCAAGGTTCGTGCCGATACAAGTCGGCGCTTCCCGAGTAATATATCCGTTTTAACAGCTCCAATGAAGGCTGCCGACCATAAATTATGATGAGCACCATCAAGAGGGGACCAACTTGCAGAAGCAGACAAAGCCGTTATATTCCTTGAACCAATAAGTACTGTAAGGTTGCTACTGCGTGCGGGTGCAGCAACGATGCGAGAGATACGAGTTCGAAGGGGAAAAGGTCGATCGAGAATGGATGGATGTGTGTGGTGAGAAGATCTTGTGAAGCTTAGATACAGAAAACAGAGCGGAACGTGCCAGTGAACTTTGGGTCTAATTGTGACACTACTACGAATGTACATGGGGCTTTATATACGAGAGGATGAGAGCCAAAGCACCATGGATATGAGCTTGAAGTCAAAGCGAGAGGCGTGAAGAGAAAGGAAGAGCGTGGCTGTGTTGCCTGGACAATCCGGTCAAAGCGTCTAAGGCGTGGTGGAACAAGAGGAAGTAAGGCGTAACAATGAAAGGAAATGTGTCTGAAAGGACTCGGATGCGAAGAGTGAAGATCGTTGCATCGATGAGTCATGACGGGCGGAGTTTCCTGGGTTTCTTCGTGGTTCGGGGCGTACAGGAATGGGAGTTCTTACAGTACTTTCATCCTATGTTACTCCCCCAGGCTTGTGATCCACTGGACATTATAAACTCAAATATGCCCCCATCAAGTAATTGGTTGTGCGAGATTATGGGGCTCTGTATATCCTCACCATTGATAGCGAGCGATTTTATGTATGGCTTCGACGGTGCGCCCCTCGAAATAACTTTAAGGTCCGTGGCATTCGATAGTGGGAATTGGATCTCTACTTCATCGAAAAATGGACTGAAGGTCTCGATGTTAAAAGTAATGCCTAAACAAAACGCACGAACTTACGTCCCGACCACATATAACCCTGACACGGGGTTTACAGGATAAAATCCCAAAGCACTGAATAGATACCATGCGCTCATCTGGCCACAATCCTCGTTCTACGTGATATGAGTAAAGGGACTGCCTGAATATTCAACAGTTCAACATACCCCAGATAAGCCGTTGATGGAAGCGTTATAGTTTGACTGCGCAATCTGCCGGATACGTGATTGGGACTTCGACGCAGCTCCAGCCAGGGAGTACAGGTACGGTATGTGATGAGACGGCTACAATAATATATTAGCACCTTCAATATCGATAGCTCCACGGAGATAAACCGACCTCGTTAGTGTGATCATTGTGACCTGAAACGAACAAATGACATTAGTAAAAGAACTGCGTATTCGGACTATAGCTTGTACTGACCACCGTCAAAATACTCATCTAAAAATTTCACAAATGTTGCATTCCCCCCTTTCTGAGCGATGAGTTCAGGGATATCGTGTACCACATCGAATGTATAAATCCATTTATCGCCTTCTGTCCATCCGTTATCGGGACCGGCCCATGCACCGCTAGCATTGCGCGCTTCCATAAAACCAGTCAAGGAGTTGAAGATTAAAAAAGGATAGGTTAGCGCGCGTTGTCGGAAAAACTGTTCGTCGTCGGTTTTATCGAGGAGACCTGCGAGCACAGACACCGCAAAGTCGTCATCTAAAACAAAGCGAGGCGGTAAGTGTTGATCATACAAAGAGTGAACGAAAACGTCACAAGAATAGTCCAGAGTTCGAGAAGCCGATTCGGAATGAATGTCGTCTGCAACCCATCCCTTCTCCTCGTAAACCGACGTTAAGCCAGCACGAACTTCATAATCGACGTTCTGTGATGATTGAAAAATTCGATGCTAAGGGGGTTAAAAATATTCTTACCTCCTGGCGATCGGAGTATCTATGCGTATTCAATTTCGTCACCCAAATAACAGTAGAAACTTCATTGAACGTACACTGTTGTTGTATCATTGACTGGAGGCACTGTTGCATCTTTGAACACAGCCTCCCACGCGGTCTCTAGATCAAATCCGGTCATTCCTTTCAAAACAGCCTCCGTGATGAGAGAATCTGCGTGAGTTGCGACCTGATGATGCATATTCACTGGTCATGCGGCGCGGCAGAAGCAACAGAAAGTGATGATACCATAGTGTTTGTCTCTGACATCGAGAAGTCGATCAGATTCGTGGCTAAGAACAGCGACAAAACCTACCGATAATGTTCTTCCACATTGGGAGCCAACCACCCTGTGCACTGCGGGTGAAAAATAACTTTCGACGGGTCGTAAAGAAGCCTACCTCTTCGTAGTCCTGCAGCATACTCCGTACCATATCCGGTATCCTTTCGGGCGCGAATAATATTAGCCATGCCCATTCGGCGCGGTACGTGTCCTTGTGGATGCATCAGACCTCTCTCACGCCAAACATCTAGGACTTACCCAGTTCGAGTATCCGGTATAAGACACTCCCTGATGTACAGCATCATCATATCCTGAGTAATACTGACCACATTCGCTCTGCTCGTAAGGATACTAGAAGGAGATGTGAGGATCGTACTAGCTGTAACGAATAAAAAGGCACTCTGCCTGCAATGTATGAAAAAAACCGGTGTAGAAGGTTTGCATCTGATCCTTGGAGGCGCCTTTAATCTTGATTCTCTCCAGCTTTTCGGCCCAAGCTTTGCGAGTCATCATCGCTGTGTCCTCCAGAGTAGTCCCATCAGGTATCTCTAACTCCAAGTTCATTCTAGCTTGCTCGATAGAAATGAATGAAACGCCAATCCTGACACTGACTTCCGAAACTTCTGAGGAGAATGTGGCATACCCCGATAGCAGCGTGTCATGTCCACTTGTCTGGCCATCAAAAAGAGTGTGGTTTTTGGAAACACCCCATGATGCAAAAGGCTGATCAAAACGCGCACAGAAATATCCACTCCAGTTTTTTGCAGGCGTCGAAACAGGTGAAATAATGAAGTCCTGGCGTTCAGGGTTGCTGCCCGAAATTTCACGAGCGCCAGGATTGATGAATATGGACCCGTGAGGGTAAGTCAAGTTATCAGGGTCCGACGACCTAAGGACGGCAGCACGAGTAGCCTCGACAAGAACGTAGGGCTGACGGGTATTGGTGAACGTGAAACGGAGGTGTCCGACGCGAGAAGCTCAACAAAACTCAGCCATGGGGTGTACATAGATACATACCAGATGACGTACTAGCACTTTGTTCGGCTAAGACCCGACCACCTTGGATGGCATTCATCTCCACGCTGTAGTAACTGGCAGTTGAAACTTCGTCCTCGTGAGTAAAGTTCATGCCTCGACTGTCGAATTTAGGTTGCACTTGGCCAGCGCCTGGAGACACGACCACTTGACCACTTTCACCCATCCAGATGGCTGGTTGATGGGTTCCTTGAAATCCATGGATTGATGTCGCAGTATAGTTATATGGAGTGACAGACACGTAATTCTCGTGAGTTTGGGCAACCCATCGTGTCATAGCAAACGGAGGGGCGGTTGAGGGAATCATACCTCCGGATCCATTCGGTGAGTCTCCGCCATTGCCAATGAGCCTAAACAAGTATGGATTAGTGAGGCGGAGCGATGAGCAAGAGGTAATGCTGACGGGTTGACATTGTCCACCATTTCACTAGCCGGGTGCCTGAAAGCGTCTGGAACTTCTTTCTGAGTTTTGAGTGGAAGTGACGTGTCACAGAGCAAGACAAGATGCAAGAGCGATCGAATTCCACTTGTGATCAACATTTGGGACTGAAGCGAATTGAATGTAGTGGAACGTCAGCGCATCAGCACTTCAAGAAGATTGATCATAGTCTACTTGACAGTCGGATTGCAAGCTTGAAGGTTAGAGTCAGAAGTGAAGGCCTCTTGAATCACTTCAATTTGCCTTCAATGATTCAAGATATACTTATTCCTTTCCTATGAGTCGATGTCGATGGACGGCGAACTTGAAAGTATGGTAACAAAATAAATGATTACTACAATCATGATACATACAAGGAAACTCCTGGTGATGCGTGGTATATATGGTACTTTGCTATACGAACAGACAATATCGATGGGTAATAATACGAATAAAATCATCGGGGACAAGCGAAGAAGAAAAGAAACTGACCCTACTGCGACTTCACCTCCGCTTTCTTCTCAGGTTGAGCTCTGAGACATCTCATGCGCTGCCTAACAATCTTCGCCATCTTGTAAGTCTGATACAACCCCTGAGTATGGTCCGGCTTCCAGCCTGCAGGCAGACGCTCATGTCCCATCCAATCGTGCAAGGCGCTGATCGAAACTCCGTTCTTCAACGCATCCTTGCCACCAAGGATTCCAATAGCAATGACGATCTCCCCCCGAGCTATCTCGGCATGTACGCTGTCTAGCGTTTTGCACTCCGCTTCTCTCTTAACACGGATTCGTGCAGCATCCTCGAGGGTCATTCGGTCTGGGAGTACCTTGCCGCCCTCCGCGCAAAGCGCAGCCAAAAGCTCCTCGTCCACCATGGTTGGCGCGTACTCGTCATCATCGATGTCGTCTTTATGCACGAGTGATGCATCATGCTCGATCAAGTTGTGACGAGCAAGATCTGACAGCGACACGCATTTGTATTGGCCGAGTATGAATAGGGCGCCAAAGGACAAGATGCATGCAAGGACTGTTGATAGGTTGTAGCCACTTTTGAGTGCACGAACAAGATCCCATGCACCAATGTTCTTTCCATTTCGTGGGCTGGACAGGATACCGTTAGTTCTGATGCAGTGTGATTAGGAGAAACTTAAAAACTCACAGATAGCCATGATTCGCTAGAGCATTTAATGCCGGGCAGGGTGATCTTGAGTCCCCATGCTGCGGGGGACAGAAGTCGTACGTCTTGCCCGTTACTGGGCAGGATCCCTGTTTGTGGTCATGTTGCGACGATGTGGAGGAATGGGTGTTTGAAGAAATGGAGGACATGGTATGCCTAATGATTGCTGAGGATCTGCGAATAATGCGATTAATCTTTGGTCTGACTGAATTTATAGGCGTAACATAAAATAAGGGGAAACAGTGAGATCGTAAGGACAAGGGGTATGGGTAATTAAGTCAAGCCAAGTTCCTGACTTCAGCGCGGGGACAAGTAAATGGCGACATATGTGGGACACAGTGACACTTATATTGTGTCTAGAGCGGGCCAGGGACCAGGGTTCCTTTGTGTTCCTGTGTGACACTCTAACGTACGAGCACAGATAAGATGACAGCTTTCTCGGTTGATATGACAACTAGTCATGATCCTGGCTGTGATCATTTTAAATATGCAGCAAGCATTTCGCGACTCACATTCTTCGACGGTACCGCCAATCCGTAGTACTGACTCAATGCTGTTGCAACCACAGCCAGAGCACAAACTGGAGCACTTGATGAGATTGAAACACTTTTACTGTGGAGCTTTCAAGACGCCCAGGAGCATGTGAACCTGGCAGAAAGCGCTAGGAACACTCACATTCAACATGTCACAGCCTTGGGCCTTCATGAAAAGTTACCAATTTCGGAAAATCTTGGCTGACTTTATCTTTGGTCATAGGTCAGTTGATCTCGCTCATCTAACTGCACCGACGGCGTCTTTCCCTTGGTATTTCATGTTCGAAGTGAAAGGTGAGAAATTTCACTTGGTGCGTACTGAACGGACCGTCAAATTTTCAAACCCGACTGGTTCATGATGATACTTTGTAGGGGGATATCAAAGGCCGCCCAGATTCTAAATGAATCTTTTTACTTTCTGGGCTCTGGAGTGCATTGGCATCCGGTGCCATTCGGCCCTGTGGCGGTTTCCGTGTATGCGCGGCGAGTATGGAGGTCAGTACAAGTAAGTGTCTTCCAAACTTTGAAATTGATGCGCCCAAACAGCACAACGCACCGCTTTTGCAAATCGCATTCCTTAGCCAGGTCCGGATCATCAAAGGTATAAACTTTCCACGAGGGAAATACGTCAATGGAGGAGTATCATAATGCTGGGTTACTTATGGCCCTTGATTGTCCTATATGCACCGCCCCGCCCTGCTTTCTCATCATCTGGATATTGATTTGCGCCCACACTTACCTATTGAATGCAATTCATTCTGAACTCCCTTGTCTCATAGCACCGCCTAGAAAAAATTACTTTCCGGCATCATGATTCAACTTGAAATTTCGAAGCCTATCAAGCTAAGCACACAGACGATATCACTGTTCACTAGCGTCACTTCAAATTTCACAGTTCCTTCAACCATACTCGAGCCAAGGGCGACTTCGTTTCACTTCGAAGTCAATAAATTATGTCTAATCATGTGAATCTGATAGTGCCACGCGTCCAGCTGCAAATCAGCCTGCAATTTAATATTCTCGGCAGTTTCCTGGAAATTCTGTCCTTATGATATCAAGCACTCGTTGCACCATGATGCATGAAGATCGGCCCTACTTTTAAATTCAAGATCGCTATGAAATATAAATAAAAAGCCAGCCGCCAGCACAGTGAGAAGAGATTCGGTCACATCTTTCTTGGGATGATGGCGCTCATCAAATTTCATTGACAATTTGAATATACAAATAATAACCACCCGGACTTCGGAGCCTCCCGAGGGCTATTCAGATTTCTCAGCAGCCTGAGCTTGCCCACACCTAATGCCTCTGTTGACACTCTTTATCGTATGAAGTTCTCACCTCATTCGTCCTAGTCTCCCATAAGCAGACCCTAATAGAATGAAGATAGTCGTTCCTTCTGTATTAGCATTCGTACGTACAGGCTGTGAGTTTGGATTTCCGACATCCGTACACACTGGCAGCACACCGGTGGTGGCGGTCCTCGGTCAAAGATGCACATGCAACATCGCGAAGTCATTACGGAGCCTGCATTGCTTCTTTTGATGGTGCTGCGCAAGCCTGGGTCAAGACAATAGATAAAGCGAAACCTCAAACGCGACGAGCTTCCTGATCCTACTAGTACAACAGAATGCACCCATACTGATGGCGCGTGCGTTGGACCACTACTACTTCGAAGGGCAAAGGTCGCACGATGAGAATTCAGTGCCTAATCAAACTTACAGCACGCCACGGCGTGCCCATGGGTCCCAGACTCGACGCTAAAGTTCAGGTCCCGATGCTCATTGGGAATATTGGGAATATATACTTGAGTGTTGGTGAGGCGTGGGTGCAATCAAAGGTAGTAAGCGTATCTCAGAACGTCGACAGTACCTGGTCATGAGATGGGGAGCTTATAGTATGTACTGACTATCAAGGCTACTTCGTTCTGTTCCACCATCTTGTGTTCACCGAAATACAATTTGTGCTGCTAAGACAACTCGGCGGAATATTCCTGCCACCAGTGTACATAGGCTTGTTGTTAGCCCTAATACAGAAGGAACAACTAATACGTCACTTAGCCTAAGTATTTCATTCTAAAACCGAAACAATTGCGTAGTGCGTGTGAACGCATCGCAGGTGGTGCCAGCCAGGCAAAACACATGACTACTCTGTATCAGTCTCAATAGTTTTCTTGGACCGAACCCGCCGTCGTTTCTCTGTGGACAGAAATATAAAGTAGGCTTCCGGCATAAGTGGAAGATACTCTTACTTGGTGGCTTCTGGATGCGCACGGTGGGTTGACA